>JBAMCF010000012.1:0-28856 GCA_037075285.1 Drosophila lutescens | reverse complement strand
GATTTAAGAGGTGGGCAATCGTTTATTTTCATAAATATTTAGTTTTAAGGGGTGGGCAGTGAATATTTTTTAGATTTAAGAGGTGGGCAATCGTTTATTTTCATAAATATTTAGTTTTAAGGGGTGGGCAGTGAATATTTTTTAGTTTTAAGAGGTGGGCAATCGTTTATTTTCAAAAAAATTTAGTTTTAAGGGGTGGGCAGTGAATATTTTTTAGTTTTAAGAGGTGGGCAAACGTTTATTTTCATAAATATTTAGTTTTAAGGGGTGGGCAGTGAATATTTTTTAGTTTTAAGAGGTGGGCAATCGTTTTTTTGCAAAAAAATTAAGTTCTAAGGGGTGGGCAATCAATATATTTTAGTTTTAAGAGGTGGGCAAACGTTTTTTTGCAAAAAAATTAAGTTCTAAGGGGTGGGCAATCAATATTTTTTAGTTTTAAGAGGTGGGCAAACGTTTTTTTGCAAAAAAATTAAGTTTTAAGGGGTGGGCAGTCAATATTTTTTAGTTTTAAGAGGTGGGCAAACGTTTTTTTCCAAAAATATTCAGTTTTAAAGGGTGGGCAAACGATTTTTTCTTAAGGAAAAACTTATAATTAACATAACTTTTAAAGTATAAAATTTTTCAAAATTCTAAAAGGTGGGCAAACGTGGGCAAACGATTCTCTTACGATTAAAAACAAAAAAAATTGAATTCCAAAAATTTGTGACTTTCGAAATTTTTCGAAAATTTTCGAAATTTTATATCTCGAAAACTGGACGTGGGCAAAAAAAACTAATTGGTGGGCAAACATGGGCAAAAGATGGGCAAACGATTCCGATTTAGAAATTTCAAAAATTTCATTTTTGTCAACCCAGCTTCTTTGAGCTGAACTACGCCTTTCACTTAAAATAAAGTGTAGGGCGGAGAAAGCTCTTTCCACGGATACTTGCGTGGCTGGAGTAGCAAGTACCACGTGAGCGAGATCTGCCAAAAGTGGTGATTTATTTTAAATTGTTAAAAAATTGTAGAATATTTCCATTTAATGGTAAACGGCCATTCGCTACGTCGAAATTCTCAATTTCTTTATATAATTTGGACAGCTTGTCAGTTGCTGGCTTTTCTTGGGCTTGGGACACCGTTTGAACTCCATTCTGAGAGAATTAACTCTCATGTCCCTAGTGACATTGAATTTGTTTGTGTGAAAGTTACCCTCCAATCCTTATCTATCTTTATAACATGTTCCTATATTCCCCCTGGCTCTGACCTTATAATTTATGAGCAACATCTATCTGCTATTAAATCTATTCTATCCTTTTTTTCCAATAGAGACCTTTTCATTGTTTTGGGTGACTTTAATCTCCCTGATATATCTTGGTCCCCCCCTTCTGACTCACTTGTCGCTTTACCTTTATCCACCCATGATTTTGTGGATGGCCTTTTAGAATTATCGTTACAGCAAGTTAGCTTTATACGAAATTCATTAAATAGACAATTAGATCTTGTGTTTGTTTCAGAGCCGTCTGAAGTCACAGTATCTAGAATTGACGCTCTTGTGGTACCAGAAGACCGATACCACCCAACTATGGAATTGACAATTTGCCTCCCCTACCTTGATACCACCTCTCCTTTAGTTTCTCCAACTAAAATGAGATGCTTTCGGAAATGTGACTATAATAAACTTAACGTAATGATTTCGCAGTACGATTGGACAGATCTTTATAACTGTATGGACATCGAAAGTGCCACTGAACTGTTCTATAGCGTTCTAAACACTTTTTTTAATGAATGCGTTCCTTCCTCCAAAGCCGAACAGGCCCCCTTGGTTTACAAATGCGCTTCAACGACTTAAAAATCTTAAATCAAACACTTATAAAAAGTATAAAAAATCGGGTAAGCCATCCGATTTTTCGAAATATGTGGTGGCTCGATCTGATTTTAATGTTCTTAACAGTCATTGCTATTCCATGTATTTAAATCGTTGTAAATTTGAATTTACAAATGATCCGAAGCAGTTTTATAACTTTGTCAACGCAAAGCGTAAGTCATCAGCTTTGCCTTCATCGGTTCGATTTAACTCAATGGAGGCATCGACTGACTCTGAAATTGCAGATTTATTTTCCGACTTTTTCCAAACTACTTATAGCTCTTCTTCATGGTCAGAATCAAACTACCGTAATCCCTTAAATAGGGCAAACTGTATTTTTTCACCTATAATTACCGAAAGTTCTCTTTTAAGAGATTTAACAACAACAACGCCAACTTATTCTCCCGGTCCTGATGGACTCCCCGGGTGTGTGCTTAAGTTTTGTGCCTCAACCATTTGTAAACCGATTCTTAAACTTTTTCATTTGTCTATTTCATCATCAGTTTTTCCAACTATCTGGAAGGACTCTTTCATTATTCCACTCCACAAAAAGGGTGCGAAGGTGGATGCCCAGAATTATAGAGGTATTTCTAAATTGTCGGCAATTCCAAAAGCCTTTGAACGTATTATCACTTCTCATTTGCAACATTTATGTTCCTCGCTAATATCACCGTGTCAGCATGGTTTCGTTAAGCGAAGATCGACTACCACCAACCTACTTGAATTGTCATCTATTGTAATTAATGGATTTAACAATAAAATGCAGACCGACGTTATATATACAGATTTCAGTAAAGCCTTTGACTCCGTTAACCACTCTCTTCTTTTATTCAAACTAGACTTGCTTGGGTTTCCATGTAATCTTTTAACTTGGATTTCAAGTTATTTGAATGGGAGGACTCAGAGGGTTATATTTAAGAACGCTGTTTCTAAAATGATCCGCGTGACATCTGGAGTGCCCCAGGGTAGTCATCTAGGCCCTTTGCTGTTTACTTTGTTTATTAACGATCTTCCCTCTATCATAACAAATTCTCGCGTACTAATGTATGCTGATGATGTTAAGCTTTGTTTGACATACAATAATATTGAGTCTGGTTTCGGCTTACAATCAGACATTGATAACTTTCAAGTATGGTGTGAGTATAACCTCTTAAATTTGAACTGCCTGAAATGTAACGTAATGACCTTTCATAGGGGTACTCCTACGTTTATAAGTTATTTGCTTCAGAACTTGCCACTTGACCGTATATATTCAGTAAATGATTTAGGCGTTCTTCTGGACCCGAAGCTTAAATTTGACTGCCACATAATGCTGACTGTCAACAAAGCTATGAGTGTTTTTGGGTTTATAAAGCGTTGGTCAAAAGAATTTGACGACCCTTATATAACCAAATTACTATTTACCCTATATTGGAATATTGTTCTTCGGTTTGGAGCCCACAATACCAAGTGCACATTGACCGTATAGAGTCGGTACAAAAAAATTTCTTCTTTTTGCTCTTCGTAGTTTGAACTGGGATCAAAACGTAAGGCTACCTTCCTACCAAAGTAGATTACTATTGATTAATTTACCTACACTTGAAAACCGTAGAATAATGCTTGGTACTATTTTTATGCAAAATCTTATAAGAGGTGATATTGATTCTGTAGAACTGGTAAGCCGTTTAACTTTTAATGTTCCCGTTAGACTAACACGAAATTATTACCCTCTTAATTTGCCTCGATGTACATCAAATTTCACTCTGCATGAGCCTTTTCGTGTTCTATGTAATAATTATAACAATCTTTATCATTTAATTTGCACTTCTACATCTATCCCTGTATTAAAAACTAAAATTTTATCTCATTTGCTTCAATCTTAGTTCATAATCTTTATAATTTTTATATGTCCCGTCTCTAATTGTTTTATGTATTTTCCTCGCGAACTCGCATTTTTGCCCTAATTGATAAAGGGTCCCGCGCGTAACAAGCACGTGCTTGGTATCGTTGGGCCACTTGTTTGTACTGCTCGTAGTGCATCAACGTCCATCATATATCCAAATATGCCGCGAACAGGGACTTTTCCTCGGAGCTAGTTGTTGCGAACGGTTCTTGATCTTCAGAGCGACCTGGCAATTCATCTCCAGAGTGCGATGTCAGATTCTATTAATAAGAAGGAATTTAATAGGTACAATATAATTATAAACACGATTTACTATCTAGTTTAAGACAGACACAATATAATATCTAAATCACACTAACTATAAACAAAGTACACAACAGTAATATAACAATATTAAGCGGGACTCTTCAAACCTACTGGCTTTTTTTGAGAAGTAGCTTACATGCTTGAGGTGGTAAATGCGGCATGCAATTTGATTCAAAAGTTTTTTCGCCAACATTTTTTGAGGGACTGTCAACACCAAATTAATCCTTGGGTCCATATAAATGGCAGCTAACAAAACTTCATTCTCTAAGAGCTTACCTTCCCTAATTTGAAGTTGATCAACTAGCATTGAAGATAAGTGATTTTTGTTTTTTTCGCATTTCAATCTTAGTTCCATCCATAAAATGAAAAAATCGCTGTAGACCAATTGTTCCTCCTGCAATTTCAACGTTGCCTCAAATGTGTCCTTAAAGGTATCAACATAGAGCTCGACCCAGTCCCAATCGATGTTTATTCGAATTGTTGGTGGCAATGATTTGTCAGACAGAAATTCTTTAAGATCCAACAACTTTTTTAACATGGTATATGTTGAATTCCACCGTGTCGTGACATCAAGCGTTGGAACGGATTTATTGTGATCCATTAGAATTCGTCTATATATGAAATTATTTTAATTCCATTTCAAATTATTCTAAACCTATCTATATTAATTTATTTCACGTTTTTTACTCACCTGTGGGTTTCTGTGCGCAAAGTTTTGCACAATCCACGGCAAATAGAAATTTGTTCTGCGATTTCCCTTTTCTTATTTATGTCACAAACGCACAACTGGAGGGTGTGCACAGCGCATCGTACAAGATGTACGTTTGCGATTTCTATAGACTCGAGCTTTTCCATAACTTCGCCGGTGCAGGAATCATCTTCGGCAAGTGTTTGCTCGGTCGCTTCGTCGTTAAGAATTTGTATGGCCTTTATCATATTTTTGCCGTTATCTGAAGTTATGCTAATAAAGAAATATTTTGTTATGTATTAATATTAAATTTTTATATATAACTCGGTATTTGGAAAGATATATGTACTTACCTAAAAACGTTTTCAATGTCGATTTCGTATTCACGTAAAATGTCTATAATACGTTCCTTGATGTAGCGGCCGGTATGGGATTCGAATAATTGGATCATTCCTAATGTTTTAATTAAAATTTCACTTTTTTCCACTGAGGAGCTTATCATTTGCAGGTTGACTCCTAGTATGGCTTTGTCCAGCCTAGTAGCAACATCTACCTTAATAGAAATTAGCTTTCCTTTCACCAACGACTTTATGTCTTGCCTGATTGCCACCTCCTTTTCAGAAACAAAACTCATTATGTTTAGGGAGGTTATACGATCCATCGAAAGGGCATCAAAAATTGGATTGACGATGTCGCGGAAACCTTCACTGTCCAACATCCGAAAAGGTCTGCCGTCTGTTGTGACAATTTTCACAATCGATGAAGATATTATGTCCTCATTGGTCTCTATGCAAATTTTCCTTTTTTTTGCAGTTATTTTCGCACTTGTGCTGCTTGCGTCCAAATCTTCCAATGCTTCTGAATGCTTTGAGGTCAAATGCCTCTTAAGATTTGTTAAGTGCTTGCCACTCATCTGCAGACCACACACATTAAACGTGGATTTACCATTTTCATATTTGAAAAACAAATGTACTTTTTTATTTTCTTCACGGCCCATTTTAATCACAATAAAAAACACGGCATACGAGTTTTCTACTGAAGTAGAACTGATTTGTGCTTAGACGAACAGGTCACACACACACACTCATACATTCACAAAAGACCGTTTTTCTTAACAGACCGAGCAAAGTAGTCAGTAGAAACCGAAACCGAAGTAACTCTAAAAAAAAGGGTTTTGCTCTGAGCGTAACATCTGTTAAGCAAAAACCCTTTTAAGGTGTTAGCTCATTCTCAGTTGTCATAGGGTTTGTAAGTGACAGGTTTTTTTCCAACACTTTGAAAATGTTGACCGAACCTTGCAAGCTCTGCTCTGATCTATTGACTTAAAATAAAACGAAAACTGGCCCAATCGGGCTGATATCTGCCGAGATATAAGAAAAAATTCGAAAGAAGTCCGAAATTTAACATATTCGACTTTAAAAAATCTTTAAAAAAAACTGTGCCATCGAAAAAAAAATTAGTGGTTATTTCGTGATCTAACAGAATTTGCCATCAATTGCTGGGACGTACACCAAGAATATTATTTTGTAAACTAGTGGTATCAACCTATCTGGGTATTCCCTAAACTGTTGAATTGCTGAATTGTTGAAAATTTCAGCAATTAAGGGAACGACCCTAAATGGTTCCTGTTGAATTTTCAAACAGTTGTTATTTGTTGAAAAGTTTCGCGGAACCTAAGACATGAGTTTTTATTGTTAGTTACTGTCTAAAACAGGGAATAAAACCAGAACCGGAACCGATAACCGAAATAAACCGATTCCTAATAGAGTACCGGAACCGGTACCAAGACCATAAAAAAAATTTAATTTCAAACCGATTACCGTATAGCTGGTACCGGTACGGTTTTGGTACTCATTTACTAAATTCGTTATAAATCCTGAACAAAAAAATACCAATATGTATGTATCAGCTCCCACTTTCCGCTAATCGACTTCTTCCAGTCCCTTTTTAGCAGATGTACTGCTCATGTAAGTAAATATCGCTGTAGCAGAAACATTCTTTGTCTAAACAAGTTGAAAATATGGCATTTTTGGCGCCATTCTACGCGTTTTTTTTTTTTAAGAAGCTAATAACCGAAATTTAACCGTTTACCGAATTAGCAGATCGGTATGGGCCAGTACTGGAACCGGAACCGAAATAAACTGAAATGTTACAGAGTTGCCATGACATTTTAAAATCCAGGTGACAACTTCAACGATTCAACAACATTTTCAACAGCTTCGAGGTTGTTGAATAGCTGAAACAGCTGACCAAAATTCAAGAATTCAGCAATTCAACAGTTTAGGGAATACCCTGAATGACTATGCTGTTATTGCTTTAAATGTTTTCTGTTAATGCTAAAGCCGAGACACTCATCATATTATATAATAACCTAGTCACACTATGGGCCGGTTTCTCGAGTCCCTGTCAATGTCCCTGATAGCTATCTGTCCGAAAAAATTAAAGACCAGATAAACTGTTCGTAAAAGCAAATCGGCTTTCTCGACTACTTCAATTTATCTGAACGAGAAACAATTACAGAGTGCTGTTAGCGCACAGAATTGTGCTGTAAAGCGCAAAAAAAGGCGTTCTTTGATTATTTCATCAGCTGTTTGGGTAAAATTCAATGGCAAAGTCAAGTGTGATTTCGTTTCTTCCTCTTAGTTGGCTTTGGGAAATCAGCTGCCATTTTATCGAGCCGAAAACGCTTAACCGGGAGTCCGAGTCACTGTTAAAGTTAGCTTTCACATTTATGCTCGAGAAAGCCAAAATGCCTTAACAGGGACTTTATCTGTTCGAGAAATATTAGCCGGCACTCGAGAAACCGGCCCTATGTGGGGTAACCTATCGCCGATAACCCGATTACTCCATAAAAGTGTTTCCACAAGGTTAATCCTATTTATTGGGTTATGTGAGTTGGTCTTCGTTTTGATTTTCATTTGTGACAAGGAAAGTTCAAAGCAAAGTTTTAAAATATGAAAAAAAAGATATTTAAGCCTTGCTGATTGCTGTGGCTGACCATTATGATAAAACAATGGTAAGGCTGATGGGCTTTGCAGGGATCGGAACTTTAGGAGTCGTCCATCTCTGAGTGTTTGGACCTTGGTAACAAATTAACTAGTTTTCGCAGCCTTCTTGTTAATTTTTATTTAAACCAGCCACGATTTGGAACCTTTTGGGAGCAGTATGTACCCAACAATTCGGAAGAATTCTTCAAGGAACATTTTCGCTTGGAAAAGATAACTTTTGATCACTATTTCGTACGGCAATCCCTTTGGAAAAGAGAATAGCGATAGCCTTGTACACTCTTGGGTCGTCTGCTGAGTACCGTACGATTGCGTGTGTCGTATCCTTCATAAGTTTACGCGGGAAGTCATTTCCAAACTTGCTCCGGAGTACCTTACGCCTGATTTTGTAACCCAGGAGACCATTTTAGAAAACGTAAAGGGTTTTGAGGACATGGGTTTTCCCCAATGCTTCGGAGCAATTGGTAAGTGCATGTTGAATCTGTCGATTATATATACTTATAATAGGAAACTATTCCTAATAGATGGCTGCCACATGGAAGTGCGACCTCATGCTATGATCGAGTACGATCGATCATCGCGCGATCATTTTGGTTTAATCTGGTAAACTCACTCGGCAACGAATAATCACGAACAATCCCGAAAGCCGAAGTACGATCCGATCAACTCCCCGACTCGCTTCATAACGATCAATGATGTGATTTTGAGCTTCGGGTGTAGGTGAACAAAATGATCGTTCCGAGGCGGTCAATCGTTCCCGATGATTGCGACCTCGAGTCAGTTGTACGTGAACGGATTAATATGATTTCATTTGACGACGAAATAAAATTAGAGGAGAGTGCGTTTCAATGTATTATATGTTTAATGAGAAATATTTTTGTAAGATTAAATTAAACGATATTGACTTCATATGGAACTTTTTCCTTTCCGTTGGCCTGACAACATGTAGGTTCCATTTGATATTAGTTCTGAAACGCTTTCAATATCCATTACTTGTTGTCCTTTTGTGCAAATATAAAAATAAGTTGTGCAAAATATAAAGCAATAACTCGAACTGCACGGTCATACCGATAAGCGCGAAGCACGATCACACCAATCGATTGCACAAAATATTCGATCACAAACGGGTAAAATCTTCAAGCCGAACGTTCACACACGATCAGATCACATACTTGAACGATCACAAACAATCATTCATGGACGATCGCATTCGCTCACCGCTCATTTTATTTCGCTCACCCGAAGCGATTTATCAAAACGGATACGAGTAAATGATCGGGTGTACCCGAAAATGATTGACTCGTTGCAGTCCACATTGTGGACTACCATAATTACAAGGGTTGGTATTCAACCGTGCTTTTTCCTATGGTCGACTATCGCTTTCAGGGATGTCGGAAATATATCAAAATATCGATATATCGATGATATTAAAAAAAAAATATATTATCATAGCGATATTTTTTTGGGCCGAAATATCGAAAATCGATGTTATTTATAAATGTTATTTTGGTCCTTTCTAATGGTTGGTCACTTTAAAGCCCTACCTTGCCTTATTACTCCTGAAAGTTCAATTACATCTAAAAGCTTGGCCTCTGCCACAAAATGCGTGGTTTGCGATGCACGCAGTTGTATGACGGACCAGCATATAACCGACCAGTATATAACCGAGCGAGTATTTTTAAAGTCTTTAAGTACAGATTTCTATTTCTATTTCTAGCATTTCATATCATTATACCCTTGCAGAGGGTATTATAATTTCAGTCTTTCTGCTACGAATGCGGAAAATTAAAAGGTCAAAAGAGAAACATTACTCCCTATGTAAAACAATGTTATCAAGAATATTTTAATGTTTCTGTTCTGCATCAAGATAAGTCTTGGGCTCCGAATATATGCTGCGTTACGTGTTGCAGACACTTTACCAAATGGAAGCAAGGCATACAAATCTCTTTGATGAAACGTATGGTTTGGATGGAACCAAAAGCTCATTCCGAGTGCTATTTTTGTTTGACCAAAATTAAAGGATTTAGTTCAAAATCAAAGCATCTAGTAAAATATCCTGAAACAACGTTCGAAGGTTCCGCATTTCATGGAGGAGGATGAGATGAACAAGCAACCTTTCATAACATTGAGAGCGATGACGAAATGGATGAAACGAACTTTATTCTTGGTGTAAAAGGTCCCCACTTGATATGTCAAAACGAGCTTAATGATTTGGCACGCGACTTAAACTTATCAAAGTTGCAAGCTGAAGTATTAGCATCTCGCTTAAAGGATTGGAACTTGCTTAGCTCTGACCCCCGAATTTGTTCATTTAGAAAGCTTCATGCTGAAATGGAAAACCATTTTTCACAGGCCAATGACTTGATTTATTGCACAGATGTCCAAAGTTATCAAAATTATCTGTATAATCTGTATAATTATCTGTATAATCATTGATTCATTAAAGACCAGCCTTAAAGCGGTTCTATTGCATAATGGCAATACATTTTCGTCTGTTCCAATCGCATTCGCAACCGATATGAAGGAAACATACGAAACAATGGATACGGTTCTAACAAAAATTCAATATTCCGATCATGCTTGGAAAATTTTTAGCGTCGCGTTGAAAATTTTGGTTTTCTTTACTTTAAAGAATTTAAGACAAAACTTAACGTCGCCTACTAGAGATGAAAAGTCAACCAATGAGGTCGCCCAACTTTGTGATTGGACACTGTTGAAGTTATAGGTTCAAAGTACCATTTCCGCTAAATTGTGACTCTGGGCTACGAAGGGTTTTCTTGCTATTGGGTTGGCAAGAAAGTCAAGTCGTTTTTTTTTCAATATTTTCAAAGATGATTTATTTATATCAGGACTTATAATTAATCAATTATGTATTGGCCGTTTTGTTCGACCACTAATGACCATCTCTCGGGCAGCTGCATAATTCCGCGCTCGAAGAACTTTTGGTCTTTTCCAGCAAAGAATCAAGACAAGTGGTTTTCGACAGCCTCATCTGAATCAAAGTTTTTACCATTCAAAGAGTTTTGAAGAGAGCGAAACAAATGGTAATCTGAAGGTGCAAGGACCGGACTATAAGGTGGATTTGGTAGCACTTCCCAATTCAGCTCCGTTAATTTTTGCCGAGTGACCAAAGATGTGTGGGGCCTAGCGTTGTCATGTGGAAAGACTATACCCTTGCGATTAGCTAGTGCCGGCTCCTTTTCTTTAATTTTTTCCGCCAAATTGGATAGCTGGCGACTGCACACATCTGAATTGATGGTTTCATTCCGTCCCAGCAGCTCAAAGTGCACTACACCCTTCCAATTCCACCAAACAGACAGCATAACTTTCTTCTGATGGATATCGGCCTTTGATGTGGCTTGGGTTGGCTCATCTTTCTCGCTCCATGATCTTTTTCGTTGGACATTATTGTAAACAACCCACTTTTCGTCGCCAGTAATGATCCGCTTCAAAAAAGGATCGTTTTTAATCCGTTGCAGCAGAGAATGGCAGATATTTATACGCTAAGTTAGGTGAATTTCCTTTAAGTTATGCGGAACCCAAACATCGAGCTTGTTTACGTAGCCAAGTTTCTTCAAATGGTTTTCAACCGTTGTATGCGACACACTGAGCTTCTCTGACATCTCCCGCGTTGAATAACGCCGGTTTTCATCCAGCAAAGCCTGAATTTGTTCGTCAAAAACGGCCGATGGTCGACCAGAACGTGGGGCGTCTTTAACTCCAAAATCTCCAAGTCTGAATTTGGCAAACCAGCGCTGACATTGGCGATCACTCATGGCATCTTTACCCTACACTTCGCACAATTTTTCGCGAGCTTCGACCGCTTTTTATCCTTTTCGGAAATAAAAAAGCAAAATATGCCGAAAATGCTCACTTTGTTATCGAATAATTACCAAATTTTCATCGATAGTACCTAAGACAATAAGCTTTAAAACGATACTAAAAAGTGTGACCCTGGTGCTCGATTAGTCGTAAATAAATTAGATTAAAAACGATTACTAAAAAAAACGACATGACTTTCTTGCCCACCCAATATTAATCCGCAAAAAGTGCCTAAAAATCGAAAATTTGGAACTTTGACGGATTTCTCAAAACTGCGACGTGATGGAAAGTTTCCAAGTATGGATAGTAATCTACAGATAAAATCCCTTCAGGTTTTGTAGCGTTTATTCTTGGGCCAAGAAAAAGTCTTGATTTTGTCGACCTGTGTGATATAAGGAATTTGGAGTAAGGATATGATCCTGTAAATCTACAGTTTTCAACTTCTTCTCCTTGCTTCGCTCTTTAAAATTGTTTCTACTCCATCCCAAGCTGTTTTTCCATGTGAAGTTGCATGAAATTTTGCTTCTGCTTTAATACCAGAATCGCCTTTTTGCAGTATTCTTTTATTCATCTGATATGTATCTATTACACCAGTTTACAAAAAAAGAAGAGAGAACGTTATAGTCGGGTGCCCCGACTATCAGATACCCGTTACTCAGGTAAAGGGAGTGCATAACTTTTTAACGAATGGTCCGATTTGAAAAATTTCTTCTACATTTCGATAGGTATTGATAAACACAATAAAACTGCATTTTTACTTCGTATATCGTATATAAGCGATTGTGTGCGTTAGAGGGGGCGTGGCACCTTTTTAAAACAAACTTGCGCTGCGTAGGAACTCCTAGAATCTGCATGCAAAATGCCAATCTTCTAGCTTTTATAGTTTCCGAGATCTCAGCGTCAGACATGGCTAGATCGACTCGGCTAGTGACCCTGATCAAGAATATATATACTTTATAGGGTCGGAAACGCTTACTTCTAGCTGTTACATACTTTTGCACGAATACAATATACCCTTTTACTCTACGAGTAACAAGTATAAAAATGTTTTTTATGCCAAAAAAAATTGACTTTTTTCCCATAGTGCGCTGCCATAGAATATTCTTTAGAAGGCGAAATATTCAGGATATTCCCTAAGTTCTGATAAGTTCGCGTTATTTACTTTAAAATCAAATTAGAAAGTCTATTCCTAGAAAGTCTGTTCCTACCATGCTAACAATTTTAGACAGTAACAAACAATATAAAATCGAGTTTAACTTGTTTTAAGTTCCGTTAAACTTTTCAACAAATAACAGCTGTTAGAAAATTCAACAAGAACCATTTTGGGTCGTTCCCTCAATTGCTGAAATTTTCTGTTGAATTTTCAACAATTCACCAATTTAACAGTTTAGGGAATACCCAGAATATTTTACAGAAGCGGACCGAAAATCGAGTATTACTATAAAAGAGAAGATGTCGATTTGCGTCATGTTCCCCCAGCCCAAACCATAAGACCCAAAATTCTGGAAAAAATTGGGTCTGAATCGTGTGTTAGAGGAGGTGTGCACTAAGAAAGGATTTTTTAAAATTCGGCTCCTAAGGACTCCCAGGACTCTCGAAAAATGCGAAATTGCTTGATTAAAACATCAACCATTCCCACAGTTTTCAACCAAACAAGTTGATATTTTTAATTTAAAGCTTTATTTGTGGAAATCTTTGAAAGCCCAGAAGATGAGCCCCAACCGACATCCGGTTGGGGCACTTAATTAATTTTTCCGCACCGATTATGCAATCGGATCCTTTTTTGGTTTATTGTATGGAGCTATGCCATACAATCAGTAAGGAATTTTTTTTTTTTTTTGGGACCCACGGTTGATTTTATATGATTTTTGTTGAAAGATTGCGGAGGTTTCGGGGGCTTTTTTGGCAGCACGTTGTTTTTGGTTTTTGTATGCTTCGGGAGTTCGCAGCACTTACGAACGAATTCCGAACACAGCTCTCACAAAAACAACGTCAGCAGAAGCAGAGCGAGATAGTAGAGAGCAGAGAGAGAGTCATTTGAAGCGAAGGAGATGTTTTTCTGGTTTGGAAACACCTGATCAAAATTTGACTATTTGGATACTAGAAAGTATTACCTAATTGACGCAATTCTAAGTCAAAGTGTGTAGCCCAACCCGTAAAAAGCATAAAAAATTTTCGTTATGATTTAAAAAAAAATTTAGATTGGTTTTCAAGGGAAATCTTTCAGTCGTCACATTTGAATGTAAGAAACGCAATGACACACACACACATCGACAAATTGGCACGTATATAAGTATGTAATGATTAAATTAGGATAAAATAACAGATCACCTAATGGATGCAATTCTAAATCAAAATGTGCATGTATCCCGTAAAATATTAAGGAGTTTTAGTTTCTGGGCTTTACTCGAAATCTGTAAAAAAATTACAGAAACTATTGAGATATACGTATACATACGTACATATTTTTGTACTTTAAAACAATAAAATGCGTGCAATAATATATGCGTGCACAGATAACGTTCCAATTTAAGAAAAGGTAGTATTCGCACAACGTTGATAATCTGGAAATTGTACCAGGGTCATTCCATGTGAAACGTGACAAGCCAATTTGGGTCAAATCTCAGAATCAAGCGAAACTTTTTTTTTCGATAGAGGATTGAAATATAAGGATGGGTTTTTTTTTTTTTTTTTTTATCTCTTACCGTTTATTTTTAAAAAATATTTTTTTAATTAAGCTCCGATTTTTAGGATATGCAGCACTTGAGACTCGTTTAAGTTATTTTAATAATTTCAACGCCACTTTGTGGCATATCTTAATATCTTTCAGAAAAATATTTTTAAAAATTTTTAATTTTAAAATTAAGTATTTTTTAAGAGAATTTAAAATTAGCAAAATTCTGTACGCCGGAATACACGCGGTTTCCGAATAAAAAATTATCCTCATATTGCTCCATCAATTCTTCACAAAGTGGTAAAATAAAATTTTTGTAATCGCAATGTTTACTAGTATTTTATAAAATATATTAATATATATTTAGCCGAAAGGGTAATAGTCTAGAAGAGGGGCCTGTGCCCCAAAAATCGCGATAAAATTACCCTCGATGGACCGCGATTTCTTAAGAATTTACGTGCAGAAGATTATCGGGGGTGTCACAGAAACCGGGGACGGATTTGGGGACGGTTGGTTTAGAAACCAACCGATCAAAACCGTAGGTGTCACAGAAATTCGAGAGATTTTCTTTTTTCGGAAAATTTACCGAAAAACGACCAGGGCTGGATACACACACACTAAATATCGAATATTCATTAATTATCGAGTTTTATTTGTCTTATTTTGACTATTTTCCAATTAGTTTATAACTTAATTTATGTTTTTCTTGCCAAATTACAAAAAGAATACTTGTTTAAAGCGCATATTGTACACAATAAAAGAAAAATATGAAAAATTTGAAATTCCCGCCAGGCTACCTCTATTGCAGCCCTGAACAGCTGTTTGCAGCGGCTGCGTTTGTTTATTTACGTTTATAAGTTGGCAAGAATTTTAAAGCAAAATGCCATCTGCACGAACTCTTGCTCTAGAGTACTTGTGAAGGCATAAACTGCGAGAGGCTAGGATGCAGAGGAGAATCCCTTGAAGCGGTTTTACATGGTAGTCCGTGGGGATTTAACTCATTGGCCAGGTCCTTCCAAGCAGTGGTCACAAGAACGCGGCCGCCATGAGTAAATCCTTTGGCAATGTCGATATTATCGCGAATGAATCGAAAGAATATGGCGTCTTACGCTGGTGACCTATGTTCACCCCTGAAAACTAGCAAAGTTTATTAGTTTAAATTAATAATAAACAAAAATTGTTTACTTTTACTTACATGTCTTCTTCTTCTTCACACCCGGCGTTGTTTCGGGCAAAAATAGGACTTTTTTCACGACAGTTGTAGCATGCAACGTTTGCATGGAGCGGATGGTTGGTTTAGGTAGAGCAGCTAGGCACGCGCTTGTTCCAGCTTCTCAGTTCGGTAGTCGGGGTGGGTTAAGTTTGCTGATCTCTACTCTAATGCTCAGCTTTATACATGTTTATTTAGATTAAATATCGCGTGCGATTGCCAGTGGAAAAGGGGGGGGGAAAAAAAAAGAAAAGAACAGAAATAGAAAAAAAAAATAGTAGAAATTAAGGCATGACATTGAACCTCACGGACAACGGACGCTCGAGGACACTGTGGTGGAGCTCAGTGTCCTTATCCCCACCCTACCATGACCGCCTTTCGAGTAGCCCACGGCTGGCGATCCCTTAGTCAATTGTTCCTTACTAGTTCATGGGCTTCCTAGGGTTAAGCATGGCTCCCACCAAAAAGTGCGCTCTAGTTCGTTTTCATATTTGTAATTTTAATTAAACAACTAATTTCTCACACTCCTCGACATTAATTATGGCTAATATTAATTCGAATTAATTTCAATATTTGAATTTTATAATTAAATATTTCATTTCATATAACTTCAAGTTAACAGTAACAATATTTTTATTTATATAAAGGTCATATTTTTATTTATATTCTTGCGCGGGCAAAGAAAGAGCAATACACTGCTGTAGGGAAAGAAATTAGTAAGTAAATATAAATGTACATGCAAAGTATATATCAATTTAATATAAGAAATAGAGCAATAATCATAATTATTTATTTTTACTCAATATTATTTTTACGCATAATTATTTTGGTTGGGTTTTTTTTTTTCTTTAGGGAAAACCGAACAAAGTAATTATATCATATCATTACGAGAGGCTTTGTTCCTTTTAATATTTAATTACAATAATGATTTCTCGATGTATGCCGTCAGTAACGTAGTCATTTCCAAAATTAAAAGAAAAGATTCTGTTTCATCATAAACATACATCGATAAAGAAACGAGCAAAATTCAGAATCAAGGCCAATAGTAAAGCCATTTAATTACGAAAGAAATAAAAGAAATTTAAATTTAAATATGTATGGAGATAATCTCGTTCGCAATCAGCAGCGTAATTTTTGCAGGCGACGGTATTACGACGGCATTATCTCTATAAGAAGCGCGGTAGCAAAACAAACGCGAAATATTCACTTGGGAATTTTTGGGGGACTTAAGACTTACTCTTTTGCTGGTCCATCGTCGAAAGATCTTTCGCTGGATAACAGTTTTTAATTTTGGGTATTGGGCTTTATGTTATTAGGTATTATCTTTCAGCATTATGTTTGCGCACGCGATTATGTATGCTTATCTTTTCAGCCATTAATTATTTGTATTTAATAAACGGGATTAGGTTTGGCATGAATAGGTAATGGCAATGATGATTACGTAAGACACATGCACTTTATTGGATTTTGAAGCCAACAAATATGTTTATTATACACTATTTCTCTTCACTGATTTTTACCTTTAATTTCGCACATTTATCACCATTTTCGCAGCTTTTTACTCTTTCCTTGCCTCATGGCCGATTTTCACAATAAGAACAAGAGAGAACGCTATAGTCGGGTTGGTGTCCCGATTATCTAATACCCGTCACTCAGCTAAAGGGAGTGCGAACGCTGTACTCGGGTTGGTGTCCCGACTATCTATTGGGGCTAAAGGGAGTGCGAGGGAGATAGATATATGAACAATTTTGATTGCGTATAACTTTTTAATGAATGGTCCGATTTGAAAAATGTCTTCTACATTTCGATAGGTATTGATAAACACAATAAAACTGCATTTTTACTTTTCCGAAATATTGAAATTTTTAAAATCGTATATAAGCGATTGTGGGCGTTAGAGGGGGCGTGGCACCCTTTTGAAACAAACTTGCGCTGCGTAGGAACTCCTAGAATCTGCATGCAAAACGCCAATCTTCTAGCTTTTATAGTTTCCGAGATCTCAGCGTTCATACAGACAGACAGACGGACAGACGGACAGACAGACAGACAGACAGACGGACAGACAGACGGACAGACGGACATGGCTAGATCGACTCGGCTAGTGATCCTGATCAAGAATATATATACTTTATAGGGTCGGAAACGTTTCCTTCTAGCTGTTACATACTTTTGCACGAATACAATATACCCTTTTACTCTACGAGTAACGGGTATAAAAATAGGAAAAAAAATATGAAATCTTACAACTAAGACGGGCCTAACTTATATGTCGATATTACGACATTTTTAACGGCCTTTGAGCCACATGCTCCTGACACTAACGCGATCTGCGGTTTTACTTAATTTCTCGCGATTTTAGGCGGGTTTCGCGGACCTTCGTAGATCAATACTTTACAACGACGTGGAGACGACTGCTAGAAGTTACCTAGGCCTTTAACTTTAACTCTCTAATGGAAGTATTGGAAGATGGAGACTTTCGCTGCTGTGGGCAGCGCCTTGCAATGTTTTTCTCGAAGCTCTCTTTTGCAGAGCTATGAATATGATTATGTATTTTAAAGGTTTAAACGGCCGCGCGTGGGGTTTTCGGCCCAAGTGGGTGGTTGTTTGGTAGAGATTTATAGTTTACGCGGATGGCAGCTTCTTGTCGCTGTGGACCACGTATACGCCTGGGATGATCGGATGATTTTTGTTGTATTCGTCGCTGGTTATGAAAATTTCTCTTATGGTTGCGCTGGGCGGGTTTTCTCGTCTAAATTTGTTGAAATTTTCCTCGTTGAGTTAGCGACTGCTACAATGGCATGCAATTATGCATTTGGTGCCAATCTAATGTGAAAGTCGGAGGTTAGATTTGCACGTGAGAGAAAATTCTAAATTAAATTACCCGTCTCAGAACTGGCACCGAAATAGTAAAAGCTTTGATTTGTAAATTCTTTTCCGTTGCACCACTTGTGATTTAAATAATTATTTTCACTTTTCTGGCCACTTACACGTGGTTTATATATACGACTGTAGTGGAGAGAGGTTTTTTAAAAAACACGTCTCTACAGCTTGGTGGTCAAATGGGAAAAGAATGAGGGTAGAATATGGCGTGTATATCTGGCCTAGACCCGGAAGCTATAACCTCGATTTTTGACATTTCAAACCTTTCCAATATCGAGATCGACCTTAACCCTTCCCGATACTTGGGGACTACCCTAAAAAAAATACTAAATTCGAAAAGTATTTTTCTAACCATTTATGCCGACTTCAATAAATTTCTCTGATTTTTTTAATCGTTATATGATATTATTTATTATTAATATTTATAAATCAGCATTGACATCAATTTTCTGTTCATACTACTACTAAAACTGCATGAAGGCCAGTTCTACTACTATATTGTACAAGCTATCTTATTGCATACCTTTAGGCTGCAATATATATATATGAGATACAAGCGCCACTACAAATCCCCCCCACCAAACTCACACTTGGGGGTGACAACAAGAGTGAGCCGCGCTTGTACTGGGCTACTGTTTGAGATCCTTTGCATGGTATGTTCCTATAAATCGTCCTTGCAAGTCTTCAATATCATAATAGCAATTCCCTTTTCGGTTGCGAACTCTGCTTTTTATAAACGTAGGGGACAATTTTGCATTGAAGCCTTTCACGAAATTACTCTGCTGAAAATTCCTTCTATAAATCTCTTGACCCTTTCTTGTTTCCTAATCGAGCCGCAAAATTTCCACCGATGCAATTAATGGTTGCTCCGGTGTCCATAAGTCCACTTATTGTTTTTCCTATTAAAGTGACCTCGGCGAACGGTCGATAATCTTTAGAATTGTCAATTACTGACGCTAAAATTTCGCTTCGGCTAACTTTACACTTTTTCCTATAAGCTATTCTACGCTTCTGTTTTCGAGTTTGCCCTGTCTGGTATAGCAAATTGGGGTGTGTTGGTAAATTCATTGAATAAGGAAAGTCCGGTGGTACAGATTCTGAACAAGGATCGCTTAATCTGTATTGGTTGCACTCGAGATCGTCCGTTTGCGTGCATTGGTCCCCAGTGCACGCCCTCGAGGGTTTTTTGAGTTGTTGCAATTGCTGCAATTCGGCTTATACGTCTCAGGCTTTCCGCATCCGTAGCAAAACACCCTCCGTGCGCCTGTGCACTCCTGATATCGATGTCCAGGGACACCACAATTCCAACAAGGCCCATCTAAAGCCGCTAACTCTACCTCCTCTAAATTGCCCTCCTCCAATTCGTTATCTGACTCAGTAAAGCCATGGATTTCCTGAACTTGTCGTCTAGGCGGTTGTCGAGGATTTGAACCGTTAAGTTTCGTAACGGACTGAAAGAATCTTTCTCGTGTACGGACCACATGTCTGAGATGAGCAATACTTGTAATTGGAACGTATAGTATTTCGTGTTGTACCTCAGGTAATAAATTTGCTCTCAGTATTTCAAGTATTGCTGATTCTGATAATGGATTTACTAACTTATCTGCCAGCGAAATGATTGAGTCGTGCAAACTGTCAAAGGGTTCATTGGTCTTTTGCTTCCTCTGAGCCATTGCCGAACGAATCTCAAGGTCACTTCTGCCATCTTGAAACTGTGCTCGCAGAGCTGTCTTTAATCCCTGCCAAGTCACTTCCTTAACTGTCTTGTGGTAACGCCAAAACCACTCGTTAGCGCTTCCATCAAATAAGTTACTTGCGTAACGTGCGACTATCGCTAGATACCCATCCAGAGATTGCATCGTAAGGGCTTCCACACGATAAATGAACTCGTCTACTGGGACTGAGGAATGTCCTGAAAAACGTACTTTCCAGTTCGCGATTAATTAACCTATACGATCGGGTCTCAAATCTGATTGAGGTTGATCTTCTGACTGTGAAAATAATTCCCTGTTGATGTTTCTTCCTCTACTTTGACTTATTCCAGCTATTGGGGTTTGCTCAAAGCTTTGATGAGCGTCCTTTTGGCTATTCAAAGATTGTTCGCCCTCAGGTCGCATGCCTAATCTCTGAAGGCTAGCTTCGATTGTATGAGATAGTCGATTTGTTTGTTCCGCTAATGCGCCAGCGATCGCCTGGCCAATGACCTGTTGTAGGTTGGCCGCTAATGTTTCCTGACTATTGCTATTCGAACCTCCTGGTTGATGAATTGACTCTGCTCGGTTATCATTTCCGCCACCTAGGTCTGTTCTTTGTTTACTGCCTCCAGTTGCACCTTCTTCTTCTATTAAACTTGCACCTGAAGAATTTAAACATACTTGACACATGGGACAAACTTTCTTGTTTCCTAATCGAGCCGCAAAACAAGCGCGGTGGAACGCGTGGTTACAAGAGGTTATATAAAGTTGAGCCTGAAACTCAATATTTTGGGAGCAAATATTGCAGCGATATCGCTCATTGGCTGCTGCTACTCTCACATCTTCGGTACTATGTCGTAAAGGCATTGTAACTAATTAATAATAATGACTAATTTACGGGAAAAAAATCTAAAAATATAAATGTGTTGTTCTAACGAATTGTATTTATTTTGTTTTAGTTTCTTTTTCCTCAGTTGAATCGTTTTTGAAATAATAATAAATATAAGCTAACTGTATATTTATTTTGCTTTGTTATTATTAAACTTTATTTTAATTATTTTAATAAATTCTTTTCTAACGGAAACTGTTTCCAAAAAATAATCAAAAATCGAAAATTTTCTAATAAACTGGGAGCCATTACTTTCCTTCGTAACCCAATTGTGTCATGAGAAAATGAAATTAGAATTATAGTTAAAGTTAGCATTACGTTTTAACTAGTCAGGCCATAGAGCTAGTCCACGTAAAAACCTGTGTCAATAGTCTACGTTGCTACTGAAAGTTCGCCTAAATATTCCGGTTTTAACAATGACAAGGTTGTAGGTTGTATCCACGTTTAGCCTTTCTCCAATTGTCTCCGGAAAATGAATGAATTCTAGGAATTCAGTCTGCATATGGTCGTGCCTGATTCTGGTTTAATGGCGTAGACATTTTCCACTATATCCTTTAATCACAGATTTAACACTTCCAGCAGTAAACATCTTAATACCAGCTAAGATACTCCTATCCGGACTCTTTAATTGTAACCATTTCAATGCATATGGCAAGTCAAGCAGAGCGAAGATACCAGCTAGAAAAAAAATGATTGAACTGATCGTCTAGTTGTTGTCGACGTAATGAATCGGTTGATTCTGGCCCGCTGAATTAGGCCACACGTTCGGGCGCCAATTAATCTATAATACAGTGCTGCCACCTTTTTGCAAAGGCGGCATGTTTTTATTAATTTCTCAATAACTACAACTTCTTTTACCATGAAATTTTTACCAGAAATAAGTTTCATTTTTAACTACAATACTAAGTACCTTTGAATAAATAATTCTTTAACACAACATTTCGATAACAACTCCGAAATTTGGTATTTTAAAGTTCGAGCTAGTTGGTACCACTGTCAGGTTGGACGGTTTTCCGACGGATATTTTTTAGCTAATTTTTTTGAGAGTTTTTATAAAAAGCATATTTTTAAATACAACCCGAAGTAAATATAAAAATCGTAGTATGCAGATAGTTCATAAAATTCATTAGAGTTGTCTTAAATAAAGTTATATTTTTGGGAAACATTTGTAAGTTGGTTGATTTTACCAAAACGTCCGGCAAAGAACGGGGGATTTAGAAACAGTCAAAAATGACGTCTGTGACACCGAGATTTGCTATTCGGGGGAAATTTGGTTGGAATGGTTCAGCCCCGTATATGCGGAAATGCATGGTTCTCTTGAAATTGCATTTTAAAGTTGTGTGTTTTGCTATAAAAACAAAGTAGCATTTTCTAGAATTTTTGGGTATTTTGTGACATTTTGCTATAAAAAACACATGGGCTTTCCGTTTGTTGTCAAAATTATAAGCGTACGAAAAAATTCGACAAAAATGTGAAATTGTTTTTATAGCTGGCCAGACCTCACAACCGCGAATTAAATATCCTCGATGGACCGTGATTCCTTAAGAACTCAAATGACCATGGATGACCATCATATACCTTTTTAAAATGAATCTTAAGAAATCGCGGTCCAAGCAGGATCAACCTTTTTGGGGTCTTAGTCGTTATCAAAGCCAATTACGAGAGTTGTTATCCATAGTTAGCCTAGGGTTTTCAACTGGTTCATTTTGTAATTCATTTTTAATAGCAAATAAAATGCTATATTAAGTTATGGTTAATAATTTGACAGTAAATATTTATTATAAAAAATGCTGGTTATAATTCCAAAAAATATTAGAATTGGCTTCCTAAAGTCAGCTTCTTTTCTTCCTTAGTAAACATATCACTCGGAGGGTAAAAGGGTATGTTGTTTTTTTTATTGTGGTTTCTCTAATTAAAGCAGTGGTACAGATTAAGCCTATTCCTTTTCGTTGTCCGTATGGGTGGATTCTTGAAATTTAAGATAGTTAATTCTTAGTACTTAAAAAGAGATTGAAAATGTTAAAAAACAATGTTAAAAAACATTTTCCATCTATTTTTAAGTACTAACATCGCGTTCAGGATTAAACAATTCGCCCATTGCTGAGAAAAATGCATGGAATCTTGAGGTGTGGCTTGGGTGCCTTTTCAAAAAAGTGAATCGCGGTAGGTAGTCTTGGTAGTGCTCCGTTTTCCGGCCATAGTGGGGAATGTTCTCCTTTAGATCACGCAATAGTCTCTCTATCCGCTGAGTATTTGCTCCAGTTTCAGGGTCCACGAAGTTTTCTGAGTAATTAACGGTCATGTGAGAGTAATTCGCATCCTTCAAACCATTGTATGACTTCCAGCAGTCGGATATAATTGTGGATCCATTGCCGATAATTGGAAGGAGCGTTTCCTGGCTACGGTCCTCCACAGGCACCAAAAAAAAAGTCACCGGTTTCTCTGCAAATTCCTCCGAAAACCCACTGGCCATCCACCACGCGACCGCAATTATACTTACGCCGGCCAATTTTTGTCTCGTCAATTTCGACGGTTAAACCATCTCCACCTATTGTCTGTTTTTCGTTCTTCTTCGTCCAGGTAACATAAATTTCCCGAAGAAAATTACTCCAGTCAACCTCCGTCTGTTGGGACCAGCCTAGTTCTTCCCGAGGGAATGAGATTGTTGAACCCTTCATCTCCCACGCCACAAAATTGCAGGCCTGTTCAATGCCAACGTGGGACTTGCTGAAGAATGTCCGTTTGAGGGCGGATTCCTTACAAATATAATTAAAAGTAAAAATTCTTTAAAATTAAAAAATTATTACCTTAAAGGAGCATTGAACTTTTCTTGATTTCCGTTACCGTTGATCTTTACTTATCATCCTGTGGCACCTCCAAAATGGCGTACTAATTGGTCCCTTCGTATTGAAAGACAATATTGCGGGCTTGCTGCAGTTGGGACAGTCCTTGCTCTTTAGAACAACTCCATGTCTTTGCAGAAATGCAAACACTTCTTCTTTGCCCATGGTAAGAAATCTTTATAAGTAACAATGCACCCGTTGCAGTAATCCATAGTAAACAAAAATTTCTGATTAAGCAACCAAAACCTACTTGTTATACCCGTTACTCGTAGAGTAAAAGGGTATATTGTATTCGTGAAAAAGTATGTAACAGGGAGAAGGAAGCGTTTCCGACCCTATAAAGTATATATATTCTTGATCAGGATCACTAGCCGAGTCGATCTAGCCATGTCCGTCTGACCGTCTGTCTGTCTGTCTGTCTGTCTGTCTGTCTGTCTGTCTGTATGAACGCTGAGATCTCGGAAACTTTAAAAGCTAGAAGATTGGCATTTTGCATGCAGATTCTAGGAGTTCCTTCGCAGCGCAAGTTGGTTTTAAAAAGGTGCCACGCCCCCTCTAACGCACACAATCGCTTATATACGATTTTAAAAATTTAAATATTTTGGAAAAAAAAATGCAGTTTTATTGTGTTTATCAATACCTATCGAAATGTAACAGAAATTTTTCAAATCGGCCCATTCGTTAAAAAGTTATGCACTCCCTTTACCTGAGTAACGGGTATCTGATAGTCGGGGCACCCGACTATAACGTTCTCTCTTGTTTTTTATAGCAAATCCCTTAAAATCCTAGAAAATGCTACTTTGTTTTTAAAGCAAAACACACAACTTTGAAATGCAATTATAAGAGAACCATGCATTTCCGCATATAACACTAGTTTACAATTTTTGATTTTTTTTCTATATAAACGCTGGGACCCATTTTTTTCGTTTACTTATGGGTCACTGATCACGATGAAAAAAATAAAAAAATTTTCCAAAGAATCGTTTTGGAGATATTTGAAAAAGCTAGATTTTGGACCACTTGTTTTATTAAATATAACAGTTCTCAAAAACCGATGATCCAAAAAATTTTTAACTGGCAACTTTCGAAGGTAAATAGATGCACCTTTCCGAAAAGGTATGGCGCTTTGTGATCGGACCGAAATTGATGGACATATAGCGTCTGAAAGTTCCAAAAAAGTTTCATTTTTGGCTTTTTTTTTTCATAGCTAGTTTTTGATAATTTTTTAATCTTATTAATAAATATTTTTAAATTATTTTGAGTATGCAGATCTAAAGGGCCGTTAGTCCCAAAAAGTTGAGGCCGAATATTGGCAAATCGGGAGAACATTCTAGGAGATATGCATACTTTAGTGGTACCAAAAATGTTTTTCAGGGGAAGTCGCCTGTTTTGCGATTTCCAATTTCGAGAAACGATCAAAATAGTGCCATGTAATGTATGTATACTTGATTCAAAGACATTTGATTTATTTAAAACAAAAAATCGAGAAAGAAAATCTTTTGATTTTTTCGACAAAAATATCGTTTTCGGTAAACACCTAGCCCCCTCAAAAACATACAAATATTCAGACTCGGAAGAAGACTTTATTGTTTGAACTTTTCCGCGCATGATGGGAAGATACTTCCCGTACTTGCATCCAGCAATAGTCGCTTAGCATTCCTTCATCCCAGAAACCTTCGTAACGCCTTTCAAACGATGCCATATCCTGATGAAATCGTTCACCCTGTTCATCACTTTCTGCTCCCAAGTTCAATGGAAAGAAGTCGAAATGACTGTTAAGGAAGTGCATTTTAAGAGACATACGCGAACCTGTAATGAGGCATAATAATGACTTAATAAAATATAATCTTTTTAAATCTTTTTAAATGCACTCACCAATAGTGTGAAAGGTTTTCATCATGGTCTGAATTAATTCATGGGAATTGTCTTTTCTTTTGTTTCCTAAAAATCCGTGAACTACTTCCTGAAACGCCTTCCAAGCTGCTTTTTCTGAAGGTCCTAATGATTTTGTGAAATTCTGGTCTGCGAACAATTGCCTTATTTGAGGCCCAACAAATATACCGGCTCTGATTTTTTCTGTGGAGAGCTTGGGAAATTTCGTCCTTAAGTATGACAATCCCTTGTTGTGCGGATCTTTCGCCAAAGCTTTCACAAAATTTTTCATAAGACCCAGTTTTATGTGCAGCGGGGGAAGAATTACGTTTTCTTTTAGGACAAGGGCTTCTTTAAGGACATTTTCTTCGCCAATGACTTGATCCTTACGTGGTGGCCAATCTTGCTGGGAAAAATGTAAGGCATCTGCCCTACTATTCCAAAGGCAGAGAAAGCAGCTGAACTTTAGATCACAACAGATTTTCCAATTGTATGATTTGTAATCTATTAGTTCCAGAAGCAGTTTCATGGTCTCATAGGTTTCCTTCACGTTAAAAAATAAGAAATACACCTCTTAAAGCGACCATCCATAACATTTTTGTGCTTCAAATGATATGGTTACCGAAAACGATATTTTTGTCGAAAAAATCAAAAGATTTTCTTTCTTGATTTTTTTTTTTAAATAAATTAAATGTCTTTGAATCAAGTATACATACATTACATGGCACTATTTTGATCGTTTCTCGAAATTGGAAATCGCAAAACAGGCGACTTCCCCTGAAAAACATTTTTGGTACCACTGCTGACTTGTGATGACTTTGAGTCATTTTACTAAAGTATTCATATCTCCTAGAATGTTCTCCCGATTTGGCAATATTCAGCCTCAACTTTTTGGGACTAACGGCCCTTTAGATCTGCATACTCAAAATAATTTAAAAATATTTATTAATATTATTAAAAAATTATCAAAAACTAGCTATGAAAAAAAAAAGCCAAAAATGAAACTTTTTTGAAACTTTCAGACGCTATATGTCCATCAATTTCGGTCCGATCACAAAGCGCCATACCTTTTCGGAAAGGTGCATCTATTTACCTTCGAAAGTTGCCAGTTAAAATTTTTTTTGGTCATCGGTTTTTGAGAACTGTTATATTTAATAAAACAAGTGGTCCAAAATCTAGCTTTTTCAAATATCTCTAAAACGATTCTTTGGAAAATTTTTTTATTTTTTTCATCGTGATCAGTGACCCAATAGTAAACGAAAAAAATGGGTCCCAGCGTTTATATATTTTGGCTGTAAACTAGTGTAATCTTCTGCACGTAAATTGTTAAGAAATCGCGGTCCATCGAGGGTAATTTTATCGCGATTTTTGGCGCACAGGCCCCTCTTCTAGACTATTACCGCCGAAAGCAGCTATTCAGGGCTGCAGTATGTAGCTTTAAATTTTGTATTATGTTTTTTTATTTCGTACAATTTGCGCTTTAAATAAGTCCTAATTTTGTAATTTAAAAAAAATACTCTATATATTTCGGTAAAATTGTCCGACCAAAAATAAAATCGCCAGAACTTCTGTTCACCTACGGTTTGATGGGTTAGCTTGCAAACCAACCATCCCCAAAACCGTCGACGCTTTCTGTTTTTCAACGATTATAATTTTCAATATGTTAAAAAAAAAATCCATTTTGTCAGGGTTTTTGTTTATGCTCCCCCTAATTTATTTCATTGAATTACAGGCCGTAAAAACAATTCGAATTTAAGTATACTGGGTGGGCGCAGCCAACATCTAAACAGTAGCATTAGACGGCCGTGGAACACACAAGGTAAAATAAACTAAACTGGAACTTAATATACATAAATGAAATCGTAACGTAACTACCAGCACTTTGTCCCTCACGTGTGTTTGTGCTTATGATGTGGAAGGGGCTGCCTACATATTTGGCAGCCAGGACCAACCGCCATTTTCATGCCAAATAAGCTTTCATAAATAATGAAAAGCGCCATTGGTGCTAAACCTGTACAGATGTGTGCGAGTAATAGGCAACACCAACACCATGGGCAATAACCAGAAACAGCAAAGCAGTCGCAAATTAGCAACTAAGGATTACCGGCAATTATATTCGTTGTATGCATTTGCCGTCATTATTTTGATTGCTTAGTTTGCTTGACAGTCATCCCGTTTCAGAGTAGCCAGCTTAAAGCCTAGTACTCACATCGACGAAAACTGCGAGCTAACCATAGGAGTAAGCGAGGGGCAAATACACAGGTAGCTTACGCCTTTAGCCGGGGCCTTTTTTCACCGCGGTACTCAGATAAGCTAATTAAATAGTAAGGAAATACCAAAAAAAGACCAGATTTAGCGGGTGAATTCCGATAATACCTTTAGCCGCGGCCCAAAGAATAGAAAATTTGATTTTTGGCTCAGGGTATTCCCTAAACTGTTGAATTGCTGAATTGTTGAAAATTCAACAAAAATTTTCAGCAATTGAATTTTCAAACAGCTGTTATTTATTGAAAAGTTTCACGGAACTTTAAACATGTAAAATTTGATTTCTTATTGCTATTGACTGTCTAAAATTGTTACCAAGGTAAAAGGAACCACAAAAATGCTTTCTAAGTTGATTTTAAAATAAATAATGCGTTTAAAATAATAATGGTGATACTAAAATGTTACAGAGTTGCCATGACTTTTAATAAAAAAGGTGACAACTCTGGCTTTTCAGCAATTCAACAAAATTTTCAACAGCCTCGAGGCTGTTGAATGGTTGAAATTTCTGAAAGTTGACTTTGTATGGAACAGCTGATTAACAACTGACCAAAATTCAACAATTCAGCAATTCAACAGTTTAGGGAATACCCAGGCTGTGTTTGTGCAGGAGCGGTGTGCCAATAACAAATTATAAATGGAAAGAAAACCCCAAAAACCAATGGAAAAATGCCTGTAGGAGTTGCGGCAATACATATCGCCATACCAACAGCAAATTTAAAGCTTGCGACCCAGGTCGGCTCGACATTTTGTAATATTTTAAAATTTGTAATAATTCAAATTTGTTTGCTTTTTGTGAACCCAGCTGATTTACAATAAGACGGTGCTACATACAAAGCGGGTGAACTCTGAAAACTTCGGTCACACTACAAAAGAATATTTTTTGACTAGTGAAACTCTTAGCCCAACTGAGTACTACGATGATGGCGGAAAAAAATTAAATAATGCTTAAGATCATTGTTTTTTGGGTATCGTTGAATTATTTG
>JBAMCF010000010.1:0-23390 GCA_037075285.1 Drosophila lutescens | reverse complement strand
TCTTTTTAACTTATTTTGCCTCAAACAGCTGAAATCGCAAACAAACGCAGCTAGAACTTTGGACCTTTAGCAAATAGCGAATAACCATGAGATGCGGATATCGAACTGTTATTTGTTTTTACCTAATTTGTACCTAATGAACACACCAATTAGGGAAACCAAACATCAGGACCATGTGATACTTAGTTTTTAAGATATTCCACCTAGAAGTGGCCTAAATTGGTTTTTTTTAAAGCGAAAAATTTGTCAAGTTTGAAGGGGCGTATGTTTTGAAAAAAAAATGTGATGGTTATGGGGTTACATATTTAAAAAGAGGGATCAATTATCCTTCGAATGGTGTTACAACCTTCTAGGACGAAATCGAGATTTTGATTTATTGCACGTTTTTTGGCCAAGGGCGCCACTGTGCGACGTTTGGAACCTCCTGGTGCCACTTGTTTTTCGCCTGGAGGCTGGAGACATACTCCCGGGACCATCGCTGCCAAAACCTGTGCCTGAGAGACGAGACACTGCGCCATCGTCGTAAGCAGGTTGGGCTGACTTGGTCCGGGAGCGCTGCTGAGGGTGGAGCTAGGAGGGGCCCGCCGATCAGGAGATGGCCTGAGCTTAGGGCTTCGCCGTCGTTGGGATCTGTGCTGATCGATCCGAGGGGCCTGGAGTTGAGAACGACCTTCACGCTGGTGAGGAGAGTTCCGAGCTCCTCCGCGGTCAGGATGTCTTCGCCGACCGTCCGAAGAAACAGGTGCTTTGCAGACTTCACAGCTGCCTCTTAAAGTCCGCCGAAGTGAGGTGCTCTGGGCGGTATGAACTCAAACTCGCAAGCTTCTTAATGGCAAACCGGATTTTTCTGCAAATCTAACGGGACTTTCTAAAAATAGAACGCGAAGCGTGAACACGTGTTCAATTTTGCAGCGCAGCGATCCCCCCTGTAGGAGTGTTATTAGTGTATTTGTCAATGTTTGAAGGTAATAAAAACGTTTAGTGTAGCTGCTAATATTTGCTAATTTGTGTGTATTCATTAATAAACTCATGCTGTCTTCCTGTTTTCAAGGTCAAATTTCCGACGCAGTCTGCTGCTCTTCCTTTGCTTTTGTGATGTTTCTTTTGTGTTCGTCAATTGTGTTTGTAGACAATTTTGGATATTCTTTTTATCGTTAATTTTTTTATCGTTTTCTATATTTGTTAATATTTTTTGCACTCAAATTAAAATCTAAATTTTGATTTTGTTTTTTAGTGATTTAAATATTACGTTGTCAAAAAAGTCTAGCGGTATTATTGCTAGTTGGCGCTGAAAGCGCGTAGTTCTTGTTTTATTCGTCGCATCTGGTCATAATATACCCTTTTGGAAAGCTCATTTCACGCGCTAACACGTGTTTGATTGATTGTCTTTTCTTTTAAGTCGTTCGTGAGTTATAGCGTCGCAATCATCGAGCAAAATAAAGAGAAAATACGGCATATTTTACAGTACTACTACGATAAAGGCAAAATTGCATCTCAAGCCGCCAATAAAATTTGTGCAGTTTATGGACACGATACAGTTTCCATTTCCACCGCACAACGATGGTTTCAACGTTTTGGTTCTGGTGCAGAGGTGGTCAAAGAAGGAAGGCCTGTCGTAGAAAATTGCGATAAAACCGGCATAGTAGTAGCCGTAGCATCGGTCAAGAGCTTGGCTTAAGCAAGCCGTTATAAACCATTTGATGTAGCTTTGAGACACTTAAAAGCTCGATGTAAAAAAAGAAAAAAATAATATAATAAAAATACCGCAGGACTTTTTTGACAACACAATACATTGAAGGAACTAGAGAACCTCATTTGTTTATATTTCGAAAATCTTGTGGAGAGGGGGAGAGGAGTTACACATTCACAAATTTATACTGAAGATAATTTAAATATACATATTTTGGATGCTAATAATGATATTTTAGCATTGTAACTTCACTGGAAGTATCTATGCGCACCATCGCCATATAAGCCATACTAAGGTGCTATGTGAGGTATAGGATAGAGTCTTCCGATGTAGCCAATTTTTTTACTCCATATTTTCAATATTCTTTTAGATTTTTGAGGAAATTTGAGGAAATATTTATGGCCGCGGCTCCATACAAGCCCAACCAGTGTGCAGTGGTAAGGTCAGACACTAACTCTAAGTGGACCGCTTTGGACGCAAAACATACAAACAATGCCACGTATGATTTGTACGGTGGCTTACCACGGATACGATACGTTGTGTTAAATGGGCCACAAAAATCAACACCACAGATTTTAAAAGGGCGGAGAGCTCGAAGTCTGATGGCAAGTTCCCCATGATTTGCGTCAAGAGTTGCGGCTGCACCGAAGGCAACGAATGCAAGAACGAACTGTTCTGCGGCAAACTTCCGGCGCATTAACCAACCATATCTTTTCTCGCAACAAACTTACAAGAGCTCGAGGGCTATCATGACAATTTGTAACGTGCAGGTAGGACACGTAAGTTTTAACAAACTGTGAGCCTTTCGACAACAACAACGAGTATTTGGCTTCGTACGGGATAGGAGCATTCAATAACCGACCCCCAACTCGCAGCAATGTCGAGAAACACCAATCTAATTTTTTCTCCTGGAGAAGAGGGCTTAGTTTTTGAATATTCGTTGCTACCGGTTTATTTTTCCGAATTTTGCATATGTCGTCACTGAACTCGTGAGACTGGATAAGTTCCACCATTTTCTCGAACGCAAAATTTAGTTCTCTTGGATAATACTTTTTTCAAAGGGCTGCGACACTTTCTTGCACCTTTGAATAAACCGAAAGACCCACACGAAAACTCTTAGAAGCCTTATGTGCGACGAAAAAGACTCTAATTTCTGAAGCACATAGTTGGGATCTGGAATTACCACAAGCGCCAATGCTGATTTGCGTAATTCCATCAACACGACATCAGCAGGTACTTCAAAGTGTCGATTTACAGGCCAATCTTTTTCAGCATCAAGCAAAAATGACGGCCCAGCGAACCAAATGGAAGCTGTGAGTTCCTCAACGTCACACCCCCGTGACACGATGTCCGCTGGGTTTACTTTCGTGGGGACATGTCGCCAAATTGCTTTTTCCGACCACTCTTGGATCTCTGTAACTCGGTTTGAGACGAAAACCGACAACGACGAAGGATGCGTTTTGATCCAATGCAGAGTGATCTCCGAGTCCGTCCATGGGAACACCTTTGTGATCGGAAAATTAAACAATGGTCTTACACGATTATAAAGATCCGCTAGAAGGTTAGCTGCGCACAACTCTAGGCGGGGCCAAGTTTTCGTCTTGAGGGGAGCTACTTTGGATTTTGCCGTCAATAAAGATACTTTTAAACCTTCAGCGGTACTAGTGCGAACGTAGATGCACGCTCCATATAAGCGTATAGAAGCGTCAGCGAAACCATGTATTTCTGCCGGGACATTGGCGTCTGTATGAACGAATCGCGATACCTTGATCTTGGGCAGCTGCAACAGCGTTCCCTTAAAATCTTCCCAAGATGTCTGCAGTTGCATCGGCAGCGACTCGTCCCAGTCTAACTTTTGAAGCCACAGTTCCTGCAACAACATTTTTGCCCTAGTCACTAGAGGACACAATAGGCCAAGCGGATGGAAAAGTCGGGCAGTCACCGACAGTATGTTTCGTTTTGTCGCACGAAGATCCAGGCAAGAGTCATCCAACCGAAATTTAAAGTAATCTTTACCCGGCAACCAAACCACGCCAAGGGTTTTAGTTACGTCCGAGTCTGCCGTTAGCGGCATGACAGCGCTTTCAGATGCGGACAACTCTGGGCAGTTAGAAAACCACTTTGCCAATTCAAATCCTGCCTCTTGCAATACCTGAGAAACTTCGTCTCGAAGGCTTAACAGGTCCTCAACGCATCTGGCGCCAGTCAACAAATCGTCAACATAAAAGACATTCTGAATGACCTTGGCGGCTTTTGGACACGAATCCTGCACGATCTCTCCAAGCCGCATTAAACACCGAATCGCCAGATAGGTTGCTGGCGAAGTTCCATAAGTCACGGTGTTCAGCTTGAAGATTTTTAGAGACTCAGATGGATCTCGTCTCCACACTATGAGCTGAAAGTTTCGGTCAGCTTCGTCTACCATTACTTGACGATACATCTTTTTTACGTCTGCTGCAAGCGCAAACTCGTGCAGACTGAACCGAAGCAGGGTCGAATACAGCTCCTCTTGTATGGTGGGGCCAACCATCAAGATGTCATTCAACGCGACCTGCGTCGATGTACGGCTCGAGGCGTCGCTTACCACTCTTAACTTTGTCTAGGTGCTTTGAGGTCGCAGCACGCATTGGTGCGGAATGAAATATTGCGTCTGTCTGGAATTTTATTGTTAGTGGAAGACATGTGGCCCATTGCTTCATATTCTTCCATGAATTCCAGATACATCTTTTTTAAAGAAGGATCTTTGGATAATCTTCTTTCAAGCGACAAAAATCTACGTTTCGCAACTTCATATGATGAACCAAGAGTGTTTGGGTCAGATTTGAACGGCAGACGAACCGAAAATCTCCCGGACGACAATCTTTGAGTATTTTTCTCAAAGTGTTGCTCACAAAGTTGCTTCTCAGGAGTATGGACCTTGGCCTTGGGCGGCAAGTCCTCCACAGACCAAAATTTCTGCAGGGTTGTATCGATTGACTCCAACACTTCCTCCTGGCAGCTGAGATGTATCAACTTTTCAGTATTTCTTATTTTTTCTGAGGCACATCTCCAGCCTATCCAGCCTAGAACTGTTTTCTGCAAAATGGGAAAATGGGCTCAGGCCCTTGCTTTATTTGGCCGAATAGTTCAAAGAAAGAGTCTGCGCCAATAAGCATATCTATTTTTTGGGGCTTGAAGAAGAATGGATCTGCCAATTGAATATTTTCAGGCACCCCCAGCAGCTGGTGTTCACCGTTTGATCCGGATGATAACCAGAAATATTTTTTAATTTTTAAAATTCGGACGACAATTGACTGCTACCCACCCGCGACTTGACTATCGTGTGTATTTTCTTGTTTGCTTGAGCATTAGTTCCACCAATGCCCCGCAAGCTCAAACACACGTCCTCTCTCTTAATCTGAAGTCTCTGAGCGAGCTCATCGGTCACAAAGTTTACTTGTGAACCAGAATCGAGCAACGCTCGAGCCAAAACTAATTTGCCACTTTTTGTTTGGACGCTCAAGATGGCTGTGGCAAGAATAACTCTATCCGATGCAGTCGCATGCGAAACATGCGACGTGGATGGAGTATTCTGCAAGAGCGTGGGCTGAGGAAGAGGTGGCAACGCGAGGTTTGATGGCGCAATGGGCAGCAATGTGTGGTGTGAGGACTTACACACCCTGCATCTTTTCGATTTGCATCTTTTTACAGTGTGGCCCTTACAGAGGCAGTTAATGCATAAGGGAGCCTTTTTTGCGAAATCGAATCTTTGCTGAACTGTTAAGGCAGCAAAAGCAGTGCAATTTCCTACTTGATGTTCTGCTGAGTTGCAAGACACACATACTTCGGGATCGTCCATGGCAGCAGCAAACGAAAAACTCCTGTTTCCATTCTTCTAAGGATAAGCCTGGCTCTGCTGAATAATTTTTGGCTTACACGCTTCTTCGGCAACCATATGCTGTTAGCGCTAGTTCAGGGCCGACTCACACTCGCTCCAAAGAGGAAGCGAGGTATAATCCAACTGATCTTCCCATTTTCTTTTAGTTCCTGCATCGATGTTGCCCATTACTAAATGGACGAGGGTGGCATTCGTAATACGTTTGTCATCCCCAATGGACAACAGAGAATCGTACAGCGCTGTGACTGTGTCGATCAGGTTTATCAAGGCGGTAGCTGATGGCTGGGAAATCTTTGGCAGATTAAACAGTGTCGATATCTTGTCAAAGAAAATTAAACAATCATTATCAGTACAACCGCCTTAGGCTAGCCAGGGCTTTTGGATAATTATTTATTTTCTGTAACTTGGAATGCCCTGACTGTTCCTAGCGCGTCTCCAGCCAAATACGATATTAGATGGTTAAATTTTTCGATATCGTGCAGCGTGTCATCTTTGTCAACAAAATATTCGAAAAGGCTTAGAAAATTTTTAAATTCGGAATGTTTTCCGCTAAAGGTTGGAAGAGCGACGCTCGGCAAACGGCATTGGGGTGTGCGCGTTGCCGGCGGAGCGGAATTGTCAACGCTCCTAAGCATTGTTTCCGCGATTAGGGAAATTAGCAACGATTTTGCTATTATCGCAGTCTCTTCTAACTCTTCGCGGTACACATCATATCCATCTTTCGCTTCAATTTTATTTTGTATAAGCGAAGCATTTTCAATGTGCATATTTAGGATTTCTAATCGACATTCTAACTCAACCTAATTTAAAGAGAATCGACCCTCATTCAAACATCTTTGCGTTCGCTCTATACTCCTCATATATCCATCTCGTTGGGTTATCAACTCTTCGATGTCCTTGTTGATACTTTCTGATTTCGCCATTTTTTTTTTGTTTTGGTATCGAAGAGTTTAAAATTTAATATATATATATTTTTTTTTTAAATTATATTGTATGTACAGCTGCGGTCAAAATAATAGTAGTGCCCACAGACGATTTCTAGAAACCCCAAAAAGTAACTTTAAAAACGTTTTAAAAATTTTTTTTTAATTTTCATTGAAACTCAACTGTTTAAATTTAATAATAATAAACAACAACTTAGGATATCTCATACAACTTTTCAGAAAAAAATAAAAATGTGTAATTTTACAAAATTTTGTTCGGTCAAAATAATAGTAGTGAAAAGTTTCAAAAAATTTCACAGCCAAAAAAAACGTTTTAAGATTGAATATTTAAATGTATATATTAGACCTATAACTAAGGTTTATTTTAGTATTTGGTGGCATATCCTTTGTTTGCAATAACAGACGCATAGCGCATATGCATGCAATTAACTAAATTTTGGCATCTCTCTAGAGGAATAGAGCTCCAAGATCTTTGTACAGCTTCCCAAAGTTGAAAGTTATTGCTTGGTTTTAATTCCGAGACTGCTCTTTTCACGTCACACCATAAATTCTCAATTGGATTGAGATCGGGTGACTGTGCGGGCCACTCCATGACATCGACCTGATTGGCTGCGAACCACTCTTTAGCGAGTTTGCTGGTGTGCTTCGGATCGTTGTCCTGTTGGAACGTCCAAACAAGAGGCATGTTCTTAGAGGCATATAGGAGCATCACGTCGTTCAAAATACTGACGTATAAATAACGGTCCATAATGGTTTTGACCCAATATATAGGGCCCATTCCATAGTATGAAAAACTCGCCCAAATCATAATTGATGATCCCCCGTGCTTTACCGTTTTTAAGGTATACTTTGGAGTAAAAGCGCATAAGGGTAACTGCCGAGAGCCACGGCCTCCAAACTTAACTATTTTGGACTCATCGGACCACAAAATATTCCTCCACTTCTCCAAGGGCCAAGTCAAGTGTTCTTTTGCTAACTTCAAACGCTTGGCGACATGTTTTTTTGTGAGTAACGGCACTTTTCTTGGACTTCTTGAAATGAGGTTATTATCTCTAAGCCTCCTTCTTGTCGTTTCCAAACTAACATTTAAGTCACAACGTTTTTTTAGTGATGCAGCGGACGCGAATGGCTCGATCCTTGACTGTCTGGCCAAGCGATCCACTGATCTTTTGTCCAATATTTTCGGGCGCCCACGCGTTTCATTAGCTGGCTCATGTTTAATAGCATTTCTAACCATTGTAGAGGAGCAGCCAATAATATTTTGCACTTTTACATAAGTCTTTCCATCAGAAATTAATTTTTTAATCAGATCTCGCCTCTCGGCAGTACAGTGTTTGCCACGCCCCATGTAGCCAGGACTAAGTGTTGAGGAGGGATCTAAAAATGCTAGGGACTAATAAATAACTTCCAAACGTATTGTTTAATAACACAAACCTTGTTTAAAAAGAAGTAAATTTAATTATTCTTGCTAACTTCTCTGGCACTACTATTATTTTGACTGACCCCAACACGTGCATCTTTGCAATTAAAAGCGAAAGGGAATACAATGAGAGACGAGATCCTAACATAACTGCACATTTTTAAAGAGAGGATAATTACAGTTACTTTTGAGAAAGAATGAGTTGGATACGTGAAGAAATAGAGAAAATATTTAGAAAAAACTCTGTGCGCGAACGGCACTACTATTATTTTGACCGCAACTGTATGTAAATATGTACGGTTGAGGACTGCAGCGGCCAAAATTTTCCAGCGGCAGCAACGGCGAATTAAAGTAGGCAGCAACTGGCGACAAGCAGCGGCTACAAAAACTTCACTGGTCCAGCTAACGGCGATTGACAACAGCAGCAGCAATGGAAATCAAAGAAACCTGCAGCTTACAAACTTCCAACAAATTAAATTGGCGGCAACAAATTGATTTGGGGGCAGCAACGACGAATTAAATTGGCAGTAACAGATAACTTTAATGTAAAAAAAAGGCCGGCGCGATTTGTTTGATTTTTAATTTGTTTGTTTCACCAAAAAAATTGTAATTCGAGTTCCACTGGAAATCACGTCGGGGTCACCATGAAAAGTTTAATACTATTTTGTATTAACAACGCAAAACTAGTGATTGCAGGGAAATTTTTAGAATTTTATTCGATGACGAAAGGGAGTTTGCGCAATGAATATCATATGACAACTGACTCTTTAATTATACCCGTTACTCGTAGAGTAAAAGGGTATATTGTATTCGTGCAAAAGTATGTAACAGGTAGAAGGGAGACGTTTCCGACGATAAAGTATATATATTCTTGATCAGGATCACCAGCCGAGTCGATCTAGCCATGTCCGTCTGTCCGTCTGTCCGTCTGTCCGTCTGTCCGTCGGTCCATCTGTCTGTCTGTCTGTCTGTCCGTATGAACCCTGAGATCTCGGAAACTTCGAGTAGTTCACTTCAGAAACAGTCGATCAGAAAAATATCAACTGAAATCTTTATTTCATGTTAGCATGTGTGTTAATTCAGTTACATAATATCTAACATTTGTGCTCTCCTCGTCTGCTCGCACGTCTACGCCGTTCGCCAACTTTTTACAACTGCGCAACTTCACCGCGTGGCTTCGGCAGCGGTGACGTGCAAGAGAGAAAGAGATGACAGTACCGCGGCTTTCGAAGCGGTAAATTCTCGAAAATTTTCGCGATCTTGCAGGGGCGCATCGGCGCCACCGCGGTTTTGGGCGCGTTGAGTACGGGGCGATGGATTGTGAGTGCGAATGGGACAAGATGCATGGTCGCGGCGGCGATATTTAAGTTAACCAGTGACCAGTCCGTCCACTGTGCGCACCACGGCGCTGCGAACTTGACCATCGGCCCCTTGGTGAACGTCAACGATCCGACCTCTGAGCCACGTGTTCCTTTTGGCATTTTCGTCTACAATAATTACCAGGTCTCCAATAGCGAGCGGCTGCGGCGGGGGCTGGAACCATTTAGTTCTCCTCGTGAGCGTTGGAAGATATTCCCGTAGCCATTTCTTCCAAAAGCGATCGGCTAGCTGACTTGCGATTCTGTACCTTTTGGCCAGTCGATCACCAGCTTGGCTCAATGATCCTCTTTCCCGCAAACCACTTGAGTTGCCCACTAAGAAATGTTTAGGCATAAGAGCTTCCGCGTCCGCGTCGTCCAGGGACACGTAGGTAAGCGGTCGGCAGTTCAGGGTGTGCTCCACGTCAGCGAAAGCGGCTCGAAGTACTTCCTCTCGTAGACCTTCTGCGGGGAGAATCTCGCTGAGTATAGACTTAGTTGACCGGACGAGTGGTTCCCAAGCCCCGCCCATGTGGGGGGCACCAGGAGGGTTGAAGCTAAACTCAAACGTTGGGTATTCTCGTTCGATTGCGGACGTTGATATGCGCTCTATATGATGCTGCAGAACTCCGTTTGCTCCTCGAAAGTTTGTTCCGTTGTCTGATAGGATCCGCCGCGGGACACCTCGCCGGGCTACGAATGATTTCAGGATACATAAAAAGGAGTCCGTAGAGAGTGAGACCGCGACCTCTAGGTGCACTGCTCGAGTTGTAAGACAGGTAAACAGCACGCCTCATCTTTTCTCCCGTCTACGTCCAACTACGACATCAATAGGTCCGAAGAGGTCCATCCCGGTGAATGTAAACGGGAGAGTGTACGGAGAGAGACGCACCTGCGGTAGACTTCCCATTTCTGGTGGCGCGGGTCGGGCGTTACGTATGCGGCACCTCGGACAATCCTTGGCACCTCCCTTACGAGGGCCCTTAGTCCTTTGATACAATACCGCTGCCTCAGTTCATTGACGACGATCTCGTTGTTCATATGGTGAAACCGTCGGTGGTAGTAATCCGCGATAAGATATGTCACCCGGTGACGTCTCGATAGGATTATGGGCTGCTTCACATCCAACTCTATTCCCTCAATCGCGTTTATGCGGCCTTTTACTCGCATCACGCCAGATTCGTCTAGGAATGGGGAGCACTTAAGCAATGGGCTCTTGCGATCGTATACGTTGTTACCGGCTGTTAGGGTTTTGATTTCTTCGGGAAACTCCATTTCCTGACTGACTCGCACCAGAATGACATCCGAGTCCACTGCCCGCTTCAGTTGTAGCAACTGTTGTAGATGCCCATCTTTTGGTTCCTTAATAAGGAAGCGCAGAAATTGAAGAACTTTGCTTTGCGAGGAGCTCAATTTTTCCAGCTTGCTAAAGCGTTGCGGATCCGGTAAAATACAGGCTATTGCGGGTGTTTTGGTGTGGCTCTTCTCGTGGTGCATGATGATCTCTTCGTTCTTTGTAGTGGAATTCATATCCGGCCACTGGTCTTCTCCTCGATACAGAAATCCCGGGCCGACGAACCCCCGTAAATTTGCGCGCATCAGACCGTATCCAACATAGAACGTCTCTTGAGTCTGACCAAAAGATTCGTTGATTGATGTGGATTGTCATCTCGGCCTCCACCGACTTTGACAGCCGCAAGCCCAGCACCGCTGCGAGTAGTTCAAGCCTTGGAACTGATACTGGCTTTAGAGGCGCTACGAGCGTCTTGGAGGCGACCAGGGAACATTGAACTTCGCCATCAGTCTCGGTTCGTAAAAACACCACAGCAGCATACGCATTAAGACTAGCCCCTACGAAGGCGTGTAGCTGACTTTGTAGGCAGCCGCTTTTCCGTGGGATGCATCGGGGTATCCTGACTTCCTTTAGTCGCGGCAATAAGTCCAGCCAATGCCTCCACTCGGTTGCATCGTTGTCTTGGAGCGGATCGTCCCATCCTACACCGGATCGCAAAATGTTTTGCAATATGATATTGGCCCGGACGATGAAAAATCCTAATAGGCCAAGTGGGTCAAAGATGGTCATGATTATACTTAGAACTCTCCTCTTTGAGTACTTATTTGTCGATCCTAGCACTGTCATTTCCGGCTTGACCACATACGTGAGGAGGTCAGAACCTGGCATCCACCATAATCCCAGAACCTTTGTTTGATTTTCGTTCGTTGCGGCGAGACACCTGGCAGAGGTGTCGGCGCCGTTCTCTAGCTCGCGCATTACTTTCAACGAGTTTGAGGTCCATCGCCGCATCTCAAATCCTCCTTCTTCGTGGATTTTCTTTACTGTGCCGGCGAGTGATATCATGTCGCTCTCCGAATCGGCAGATTCAAGCCAGTTGTCGACAAAGGTGTTCCTGCATATAGCCGCGACAGCTTCCGGCGACTGTTTGGAAAGCGCTCCGCGTTTCGATTTCGTATATAGTTAGCCAGGGCAGGGGAACATGAGGCTCCGAACGTCATGACTTGCATCGCATAAATATCAGGTTTGCGTGACGTATCTCCTCCTCTCCACAAAAACATTTGGGACCCTTGGTCTTCAGGCCGCACCTTTACTTGGTGGAACATCTCACGAATGTCCCCAGCGACTGCTACTTTTCCTTCGCGAAATCGCAGCAGCACTCCCATTAACGACACCAGTATGTCCGGTCCTTTCAGCAGAGCATGGTTGAGGGACACTCCGTTGACTTCAGCCGCTGCGTCCCATCCCATCCTGGTTTTCTTCTTATTTGGGTTGGTAACAGTGAAGATCGGGAGATACCAGGAGTTTGAATTGGAGACTATCTCCTCTCGAACTAACTGCCGGGTGTAGCTTTTCTCCTGATAGCTCTTCATACTTTCAATCAAGAATTGGCTAAGGGCCGGGTCCTTCGCCATCTTAGCCTCCAGACATCGTAGACGCCCTAGCGCCATAGGATACGAGTTAGGAAGTATCATTTTATCGTATCTCCAGAGTAGCCCGGTTTGCCAACGCTTAGCTTCGGAGTCGAAGGTTGTCGTAGCCTCCATTATACAAGCAGCGCGTTCATCCTCCTTCGATCTAAGGGGCTTCTTGGCGACGGTTACGCCCAGAGATTCCAGCGCAAAGTGGTTTCTCATAGCCTCGTCCAGATCGTGCAGGCGGTCCCCATTATCGCACTCGCAAACGTGCAAGATAAGTGGGCGCGAAGCTTCACCAGAACACTGCCGTCCATAAGCGGACCATCCAAATCTGCACCGTACTGCCACGATGTCGTCTCCCTCTTGCTCTCGCACCTCGAGCGGAACGCTGGTTTTGATGTTATCTAGACCGATAATGAGACTCGCCTTCGCATTGCGGTAGGTTGGCATTGGGATGGATTTAAGTTCAGATCGCGACTTTATAAGTTCTTCTCCTAGGCTTTGGATAGGCAGGTCCAAATGAGCGACAGTCCTTACTCCCTTTAAATCATAGCGTGTTGCACCCTGGTTTGCAGCCGAGATTTGAAGGTTCACCAACTTGGAGGCCGGTTCCGTTTGGGAAATTTCCACAGTCCAGCGCAGACAAAGCTCTTTTCCGGGCCATCTAGTCCCAACTCGTCGGCCAGATCCTTCTCTATCAGGGTGCAAGCGGCGCCTTCATCAACCAACGCAAAGGTATTTACGTAGCAGTTTCGACCATACAGCTGCACCTTGATGTAGCGGAACAGCGCCTTCGATGATTCTCCTCCATGAAACAGCACGGCTGGAGGCCTTCGGGATCCTGTAGTAGCGTTTCCTACTTCCTCGATTGCTTGGTAAGAGTGCAACAGGGCATGGTGGACCCTTCTACAGCCGTCAACTCCGCAATCCCTTTTCGACCTGCAGCTTCGAACTGTGTGATCGTCTAGGCAGCAGTAACACAGGTTTTTATTTCGCACGAAGTCCCAACGCTGATTCCGAGACATGTCTAGGAAATCGGGACATAGCGACAGTATGTGACCGCGTCCACATTTACGACAAGATGCACTTCTGTTGGTCCGGTCACGGGTTTGCCTTTGGAGTTCTTCTGGTGGTGGAATTTCAGAATGTACAAGTATCCGTTCTCTTGTGGTTCTGCGTTCGCCTATGTTTGGCGCATAAGGCGTGACCATGCTGGCACACATAGCGACATTGAACAGCCAGTTGTCGAACATTGACAGATTGGCAGTGATTCCTCCAGTTGAGAGCCGGTGTCGGCCCCAGTCGAACTTCAGATCCGTCGGTAGTTTTCCAACAAGTTCCCATAGCAGAGCTGGATCATGTAGGTACTCGTGTAGACCTATCGCTGATATTGTCGCGCAGTAGTTCTGCACGGCCAGCGCTACTCGGATTATCGAATCCACGTTGTTGGATCTCACGGCGGGTTCTTCTCTTAGTTTTCGCTGGAGACTAGCGAAGATAACCTCAGGACGTCCATAAAGCATCCTGAGAGTTTCGATTGCGTAAGGAACTGTGGACGGGCACATTAGCTTACCACGTACGGCCTCGAGTGCCGGTCCCTTAAGGGACCTTTGAAGACGTATCAGGTTCTCCTCATTACTGAACCCGCTTCTGTCTGTAGACTGTTCATAGTTGCTAATAAAAAGCAACCACTCCTCTGGCTTGCCGGTGAATACAGGAAGTTCTCTGTTAAGAACTTGTCGTGCGGCTATGTGCATAGCCAATAATCCGGAGCCGCCTTGCCTAGGCGGTGTTGATTCATCATACGGCGCTTGATTATGAAACGGATCTGGCACCGGGTCCGGCTTTCTCAAGCCCCATGTGTTCGTCGAGTTGTTTAAGTGCGCCGTGTTGGCCTGAAAGGGCAAACTGATGCTTGGCCCGCACTTGTTGCTTTGGGTCAGGTGATTCCCAATGGCGGTGATGTCGAGCTCGCCGGTTTGATTAAACAATTGCTCGCCGTTTATTTTCTTTATGACTCCCGCGCCGACTGATTGGGGCGTGGACATCAGCCCGACTGGCTGATCTACACTTGAGTGATCAGCTCCACCTGGCCCTTCGGGCATGCTTGTTAACGTTGAGTCAGTGGGGAGTCCGCCCGGTGGCATGGTCAAATCACCTTCAGATTTGTCCTCCTCTTTGTCCTTGTTTCCCCCTGGGGGTGACATGGTCGATTCCTCACGTGACTCGGGTTACGTAAGCCTCTAGGATATGTTGAGCCGCAACCGCGTTTAGGTTAGGGCCCCTCGCTCAGAGCTGAAGCTGCGCCTGGTTCCAAAATTTTTCCGGCCGCCAACGTCTCACAACGTGACACTTCTTCCTGTAGCGCAGGCTGACTTGAACTTGCCCTGGAAGGTTGCAGTCACGCCGTTAGATTCCGATTGATGGCTCTACGTTTCAGTCGGAAAAAATATTTCAGAATGTTGGCTCGCGACTGGTGCGAGAGACGTTCCTTCCACATAAAACACAGACTTCGAGTAGTTCACTTCAGAAACAGTCGATCAGAAAAATAACAACTGAAATCTTTATTTCATGTCAGCATGTGTGTTAATTCAGTTACCCACCGGGAAAGTGAGAAGGTGGTTCTTTGTGAGTTGGAAATCCTCTTCCTTTTAGCAGAAAATGTTGGAAATCCTGTATCTTTTAGCAGGCGACGGTGTAGGGAATTTGAAATTCCTTTGGAAACCCACATAGAAACCTCATTTCCCCCTTACTTTTTGTGTCACCCCAGTGTATTTCGAAACCAGAGACGGAAGAAATGTAAGGGGTGAATGAGGTTTTGTCCCTTTCGCTTCTATGGAGAAACCTAATGAAAATATCATATTTTCCAGAGGAATGTTCCCGCTGGGTACATAATATCTGGTGCTCTCCTCGTCTGCTCGCACGTCTACGCCGTTTGCCAACTTTTTACAACTGCGCAACTTCACCGCGTGGCTTCGGCAGCGGAGACGTACAAGAGAGAAAGAGATGACAGTACCGCGGCTTTCGAAGCGGTAAATTCTCGAAAATATTCGCGATCTTGCAGGGGCGCATCGGCGCCACCGCGGTTTTGGGCGCGTTAAGTACGGGGCGATGGATTGTGAGTGCGAATGAGACAAGATGCATGGTCGCGGCGGCGATATTAAAGTTGCCTACGCAGCGCAAGTTTATTTTAAAAAAGTGCCACGCCCCCTCTAACGGTCAAAATGTGTCTGACGCACACACCTTTAAAGATTTCCGAGATGTATAGATGCAATTTTATTGTGTATAATTTGCATCAATAAGATGAGTATTAACTTACTATTTCCTAAAGTATTAAATTGAAACTTTCGATTTTATCAATTCGAAACCAACGAGTTTAAAATTTATACTCACTTGGTGGACTGAAAGTCGGGATTCTAGTTTATTTTTTATGCCATTTGGTATAAATGCTATGATATTTGGTATTAATTGAATACTATTTCGTATACAAAGTATCTGTAGTATACATTTGATACTATTTTAGCAAAGTCAGTAAAAATATTATACCCCGTACTAAAAACACAACATTTTAAATTGTTTTTTTTTTACATATATTTTATACATTTTATATATTATTTCATGTATTTTTAACATTTTTATAAGTTACTGAAGGTAATTTTTAATTTTACACGTACAAAATGTGCTTACGTATGCATATTGGGCAAATGCTGCCGTTTACCGCTAAATGGCTGATCATCTCCAGAGTAAACGCCGTCCAGGTGATCACCGAAGTTTGGTCAAGGACGCTGATATTGGAGCATTACAATGGCCACGACCAGAAAAATTCCAAGCCCATGCTAAATGCGCAGATAGCAAGATCCTTAGTTCCCGAGCAGCTGGAGCGGCTTTCAAGTTGGTGTCGGTGAAAGGGCAGAAGTTAGTCATTAGTTAAGCATTTAGACACAATTCAAATATACTTACTTTTCAAATAAACCGGAAATAAATCAAATATTAAAATTTTCACAATCAATTGCCTTAAACAGACCGCAGCGTCGTTCACAAAATACGCTAATATCAAACCCTCAAAATACTAACGCGTCGAATAACATTAAAATGCGGTAACACGTTTTCTGTTCGAATTGACCAGGTTCCACACCAGACCATCCTGGCTTCACACCAGGAACGAAAATCGAATCTGCGGTATAGAAACTAAACTCAGGGTATAAACTTAATATTATTTAGTCTTAACTTAATACTATTGAGTCTGCTCCTTATATTATTTAGTATTGAATTAATACTGACAGTTTAATACTAGCTGTAGTATATTATTAACACAACCGGTGTTAAATTTAAACTTGATATTATATGTGTGTCAGAATTCTGGTTAACAGCTGAAACTTCTATTAATTTCTATTTCTTGTGATGATTATGTGTTGTATCGTTATGATCGTGCTAGTCACGGGGGTGGTGTTTTTATTTATGTTCAAAATAGGTTGAATGCCAAAATTATTTGTATACATCCAACGGAAAGCCTCATAGAATATATTTTTGTCGAAGTATCTTTAAAAGCTCTTATAGGATGCATCTACACACCAAACCGTAACACAGACTATAGCCACCTGTTAGATGTAATTTCGGACGTCTCTTTGTCTTATACTCACAGGAGACCTGAACAGCAACATTTTAAAAGAGGCTAATCTGCTAAATAGCTTTACAGCACTCGGATTAGATATAGTAAACAGTGAAATACCTACGCATTTTTCCAACAGCTGTAATACATTACTTGACGTATTCTTTCTAATTGACTTAAGTAAATCTGTGATATATGACCAGGTCTCTGTACCAGTTTTTTCCAAGCATGACCTTATTGTCCTGACATATAATCTGACCTTTGAATATAATGACATTAATATTGAGTATAGGGACTTAAAGAATATCAACTATCATGAACTTGAAACTGATTTTGTAGCGTGTGATTAGAATTCTATTTATTTGCTTACAAATGTTGAGGACCAATTATGCGTTCTTAATACTAACATTAAACATCTCTATGATAAGCATGTTCCGCTGAAACGTAAAATCACTCGACCTAAGCAACAACCATGGTTTAACGCCGATATTAGAAAAGTCATTTCAGCTACGGGACAAAGCATATTTAAGATGGAAGCGATATAAAACTTCGAGAACGCAAAATAATTTTAAAAAACTACGTGCAATGGTGTCATCTAGAATTTTAGCAGAAAAATGAGAATACCACTGCAATAAAATCGCCAATTTTTCTTCCACACAAAAAATCTTGGGCTGAACTGCGCAACTTAGGCATAGGAAAGTCAAAGCAACACAGTACTGTTAAGGGTGATCTTGACGAGTTAAATTCAAAGTTTGTGCAATCAGATGTACCTGAAGCTTCGTGCAATGAGTACCTGAACCTGCAACCATCCTGTGATAATCGCTTTAACTTTGTGTGTGTTAATAGCTGTGATTAAAATGTATTCTTAATATAAAATCTAATGCTAAAGGTCTGGACAGTATTAGTCCCAAATTTATTAGAATTTTACTACCTAGCGTTCTTAAGTATATAACTCACGTAATGAATACTGCAATAATGACGTCAACATTTCCATGTACATGGAAAATTGCTAAAATCTTACCTATAGCTAAAAGTAATAATGATTACAGACCAATATCTATTTTACCCTTCTTTGCCAAAGTGTTTGAAAAACTAATTGCATCCCAGATGCAATTCTTTTTTGATGAAAATAATCTGCTAAGTAAGATACAATCGGGGTTCACTAAGAACAGAATCAGTACCACGGCGGTAGCAGGTATAGATGAGGATATCCGAACGCAACTTGACAAAGGATATGTAACCTTATTAACGGTCTTAGACCACAGCAAAGCTTTCGACACTGTCAACCCACAATTCTCTGTACCAAGCTCAGTAACATTTTCAACTTTAATGCCACAGCAGTTGCACTACTTAAGTCGTATCTCTCTGGAAGGGTACAAGCAGTAGTGTCAGGTTCGGACATTTCCGCGTTTAAAACTATTGAGAGCGGTGTCCCTCAAGGATCTGTGCTCGGTCCTTTAATGTTTTGTGTGTATATTAATGACCTGCCTAATAACACTATGCAGCATCAAAAATTTACCTCGATGGATGCTATATTTTTGGATTCGTTACGAATTCCCAAGTTAAACTGCGTTTTCCAAAAAGTTCCCCGACGCAAGGATTCTTAGCAAAAGGACCTCAAAGTTCGAAAAATTCTGAAATTGGCCAACTTTCCGGAGCTCTCAGAGGCAAACGGGTTCAAAATAGTAGTAGTGCTGCCGTCCTGTGTTTTTAATAGTTTGTTGTTGTCACTTTTCTTATCCAATTAGTCTAATAGTACAATTATAATCAATACAATATTAGCAGGAGAAGATAAATTACCACAACAAACCTTTAAAAACACAGGAGGGCAACACTACTACTATTTTGACCGCAGCTGTATGCTATTATGTTTTTTGACTATGTTTTCTAAAATTTGTTTCTCCCTTAATAAAAATCCTAAAATTATTCTAAGTAGGGAGTTTGAAAGATAAAGAGTGTATCTTTTAAAAAACTTTAACATCGAATCAAACCATGAACCCGTTAGCCTTTGAGAGCTCCGGAAAGTTGGCCAATTTCAGCATTTTTCGAACTTTGAGGTCCTTTTGCTAAGAATCCTTGCGTCGGGAACTTTTTGGAAAACGCAGTTTAACTTGGAAATTAGTAACGAATCCAAAACAAGAGAGAACGCTATAGTCGGGTTGGTGTCCCGACTATCTAATACCCGTCACTCAGCTAAAGGGAGTGCGAACGCTGTACTCGGGTTGGTGTCCCGACTATCTATTGGGGCTAAAGGGAGTGCGAGGGAGATAGATATATAAACAATTTTGATTGCGTATAACTTTTTAATGAATGGTCCGATTTGAAAAATGTCTTCTACATTTCGATAGGTATTAATAAACACTATAAAATGGCGTTTATATATTTTTAAAATCTTAAAAGATGTGGCCTCCAGACACATTTGAAAATCGTTTATGGCGATTGTGGGCGTTAGGGGGGGCGTGGCACCTCGATGAAACAAACTTGCGCTGCGTAGGAAGCCCAAGAATATGTGTGTGAAATCTCAACCTTCTAGCTTTTATAGTTTCCGAGATCTCAGCGTTCATACAGACAGACAGACGGACAGACGGACAGACGGACAGACAGACAGACGGACAGACAGACGGACAGACGGACATGGCTAGATCGACTCGGCTAGTGATCCTGATCAAGAATATATATACTTTATGGGGTCGGAAACGCTTCCTTCTCCCTGTTACATACTTTTGCACGAATACAATATACCCTTTTACTCTACGAGTAACGGGTATAAATATAGCATCCATCGAGGTAAATTTAAAAAGCATTAAAAATGCTGCACAGTGTAATCTGTCAAACTGTAATGTTCATATGTACGCAGATGATGTACAAATATATGTAAGTCGACCTATATGTGAGATGTGTCATTGTATATCTATATGTAATACTGAATTTAACAAAATACATAAATGGGCGCAAAGAAATGGTCTGGGACTAAATCCTAGTAAATCAAAATGTCTGATAATTTATAAAAAAGCATAACTTTCCCCGTAAAGTAATTAATAATATTCCCTTTGAATATGTAACTTTCAACAATACCTTGCAATGGAGTACACATATTACTAAAGCATATTCGTTCATAAGATTATAATGACAAATGAACCAACTTACCTCGCTGACAAACTTGTACATGCCCAATCAAATCGAACTAATAATTTAATTCATCCGAGAACAAGATTACTGTGTTCTCAGAGACAATTCTACATCAATGCTGTGCGCCTGTGGAACGAACTGCCGCATGTTCTCAAATCAATTAGAAGTGCTAATCAGTTTAAAATTAAATTAAAAGAATTTCTAAAAATAAATAACTCTAACAATTAAAGATAAGTTTAGTTAAGTCCTTTGTAAACAACTATGTAGTACTTATAAGAAATATTGTCAGCTATAAATTATCTATAATTATCAACACGTAGTGACTAGCGTATCAATTCATTAGTTTCAAAATTTTGTAACGCTAGGATACAATAAACAAATAAATAAATAAATAAATAAATGTGAGGACAAGATTTTTGGGTTTGGTGTAAATCATAGGATTTTTGAATATTATAAGTTGGTGATTTTTTTGTTAAAAACAAGAGAGAACGTTATAGTCGGGTGCCCCGACTATCAGATACCCGTTACTCAGGTAAAGGGAGTGCGAGGGAGATGGAGATAGAAACTTTGATCACGCATAACTTTTTAACGAATGGTCCGATTTGAAAAATTTCTTCTACATTTTGATAGGTATTGATAAACACAATAAAACTGCATTTAAGCGATTGTGGGCGTTAGAGAGGGCGTGGCAGCTTCTTGAAACAAACTTGCGCTGCAACTCCAAGGATCTTCATGCCAAATACCAATCCTCTAGTTTTTATAGTTTCCGAGATCTCAGCGTTCATACGGACAGACAGACGGACAGACAGACAGACGGACAGACGGACAGACAGACAGACGGACATGGCTATATCGACTCGGCTAGTGACCCTGATCAAGAATATATATACTTTATAGGGTCGGAAACGCTTCCTTCTAGCTGTTACATCCTTTTGCACGAATACAATATACCCTTTTACTACGAGGAACAGGTATAAATATTATAATCGTAGTGCATAAGTGGCCTGATATTGATGCTACTCAGAAACCCACCCCCATTTAAAGCTCAGAAATTACACACACCACCGCCTGCAAAAAGGAACAGGATTTCAAGAACACTAAAAACCAACTTCTCACTTTCCCGCTGGGGATGAGCTGCCCCGCGCAATTTACTCACAAAAATATAAAACAAAGTGTAATTGTATGAGTGTGCCGACCGCTGAAATAAACCATTAATGCCTGCAATTCCTATGCATATGATAAAAGAAACTTATGGACTCGATGTGGATATGGATAGAGGGTATGCTAATAGGATTAATTTAATGTGAATTAGAGTGACCACAGGAAAGAAGAACTAAAAGTTCAAATTATGCATATTAATTCGGCAAAAAAAAAGCACGTCGAGGTAAAATCGATATGTCCAGGTACATTTTAGGTAATTCATACTCATATCGTTTTTACCTGTAACATTCATAAAATTGATCTTAAATAATATAATTTTACCGAATTCTCTCTCTCGGGGATTCTCTAACTTCGAAAAAGAGCGCAAGAAGCAATATGGCGAGCAAAATTACGTGAGTGGAAGCGAGAAAGCCGGATTCGAAATTCGAACTCTAAGCATGTTGTCTCGCTTGCACTACTATAGGGTAAGTAAAGCGTAAACAAGACGCTGCCGTACAGAAATGAAAAGCACGTGCAACTGTGTACATGTAAATGTGTACATGCATGCGAAACTATGTGTGTATGTGAGAAGCGACTATGCTAAGAAAACTTGATATTACCGAAATATCGCTTTTACGGTTCGACCATATCAAGTTAAAATTGATCTTAAATAAGGTAAAATTGACCTACGTTTCATATCAATTTTTTTTTGGGTGTAGAGCTGGCATCTTGTTTTCAGCACCAGCGCTCTCTCTAAACGCAGGCAGCTTTTGTCCAGCACCAGCAGCTGTGTTAAGCATTGTTTATGTTTTTAAGTGCAAAAATGGTCTAGAAATATTAAATATCCATAAAGTGTAGGTTAGGTTAGGTAAAAACGGCTGCCTGACTAACGTCTGACACACATAGACCTCTGTGGGTCCATTGTGGTACCGTATGATCTCGTTTTCCCTTTTCGGGGTCCCCTACACTCAGGGAAAAAATCAAGTATTTCGTGCTTGAATCTAGCATTTTGAGTGTCAAAAGTGAGCCAAGCAACGAAATTCTGATCTTGAGAACAAAATACTGCTTTTAAGAACGAATTTTCAAGACCGAAAATACTTCATTTTAGTACGTTTTAAGAAGGATTCTGTCTAAAATTAAGAATTAAATATTACCAAATCAAGACATATTTGTACTTGAAATAATACATTTTTATTAAAAAAATAGACAGTTTAAATAAATTTATTCCAAAATTCTTAATTAAAGAATGCATAATTCTTAATTTCAGTACTTTTGTACTTATTTTAAGTACTTTTGTACTTAATTTAAGAAAGCATAATTCTTAATATTATACTTATAATGCTTTGCTTAATATATTTATACATTTAACTTATTTTTACAGTTAAACATATTTTTAACGCAATTTATATTCAGAAAAAACTTTTAGTAATGATTTAAGTGATAGTTAGGAAAACTCTTACCCCGACCTCGGTTTGAACCCGCGACCACTCGTTCTGCAGACTGACGCTTTTACCAACTCGACCACGCATGCTTCTTAAAGTGCGCTGGCTAAAGAAGGTACAAGAACTCTCGACAAAACGGCTAGCGTACAAGTTTAATTTATTTATATTTAAACCTTTCATTAAGGGGTTTAAAAAGTAAAAAAAAAACACTTCACAAATATTTTCAAAAAAACAAAACAAAACTTTTTTTAAAAAATGGATTTAGAGGACTTGTCGCGGCGAGGATTCGATGTCGGTACCTATACTCACCAATTTTCATTGTCCTGCCGCCTCTAGCCACTGCACCACCCTGGGAATTCGCTATTTCTGGATGAATTTTTATATTTAAGAATCAGTCGTTCTTATTTTAAGAAGGAATGTTTCAAAATTTCTAGATCGATTCGGTATTATTTTCTGAGCTGGATTAATGATTGATATAGTCTCCAAGTGAATACTTTTAATCTTAATTTAAGTATTTTTGTATTGTGTTTGAGAATATTTGTGCTTAATTGGTATTTAAGTCCAAATTTTGCTTAATTTAAGAACTTTCAGTACGAAACGCTCTTAAAATTTTAAGTATGAAATCGTTCTTAAATCAAGACTGATTTTGCTTGATTTTAGCACGGTGTTTTTTTCTGAGTGTATCTTATATGTCTCAACCTAGAAATTTGGATGATCAGCATGTCTTCCACCCGGAACCCATATTAGGCTGATAGTAGACTGACTAGCTATCTCGTGGATAGATATGCGACAGTCTGCTATTGTTCGGGAGTTGGTGCTTGTCGAATAGATTGATTTAATAGCCGCTTGG
>JBAMCF010000009.1:0-46594 GCA_037075285.1 Drosophila lutescens | reverse complement strand
TCTAGGGAGTCATTAACATTCCTACTGTTAATATCTTAAATAGAAATAGCTTTTTGGTTTGTCAGTGTAGGGATATACAAACTTTTATTATTTTTGGAGTGTTTGTCCAGTGGGCAGTTGACTAACCAACATTGGCGAAAAAGAAAATTCGAGTTTTTAATTAAATTTCTACGGAAATTGAAACATATTAAACGGAAATGTTGAACCGTTTAAGCGCAGGCAATGCGACAAGCGCATCCTCGTCATAATCATCGTCATTCAATCAGAACCAACACCAACCTGTATTTCTTTAAAGGCAGGGTTTTGTGATTCTTGTCATTTTGACTTTTAAAAAAAAAAAACGTTATTGGTAAAATCAATAAAATTTGTTTGTTGTTCCAATTGACAGTTGATTGTTAAATTAAAAATTATAAATAAATTCTAAAAATAAGAAGGAACGCTACAGTCGAGTGCCTGATAATCTGTTAATCAATTTAAAGTGAATATGTGTCAGATGACACCACTTTAAGATAACCAATTAAGATAATTAAATATTAAATTGCGTTTAAACGACATGTCGCGACATGTCATAAATCAATGTTTTGCCCTTTTCAAATATCCAACCTTTTCCAGTTTATTTCTTAAGATATATGTATAATTTTCGTTTTAATATTAATGCGGTAATGCGGGTAATCCACGGCATTGTTCGATTCATTCATTAGACCAATTTTTTCTCAGCCTATACGATTTTACGTAGGTGCGAGCAAGACAGACAGATGTCCGGTGTAATGAACAATTAATGAAAATTGTAAAAACCGATAGGCACTTCTGGTATTTTTTTGTATTTTAAAATACCGTCATACGGTACTACCTGGACTACGAAATTTTATCTAAAAGTACAATTTTGCTCATTCATTAGAGCTACTATGAAATGGGATCAATAATAAAAATTAATTTGATGCTTTTTGGTTGAATTTTCAAACCTTTTGCGACTAATTAAGTGCTATAAGCGGCTCCGTGAAAAATGGCCGCGGGAAATAAGGCCGCGGCAAGAAAATGAAATTAGGCCGCGCGGTCTTAATTCATTTTAAACACTGAAATAAAGCCGCGACTCAAAAATGAAATTAGACTGCGCGGTCGTAATTCTGCTTGGAAAGTGAAATAGATCCGCGACTCAAAAATGAAAATAGGCCGCGCGGTCCTTTTTCATTTTCTATTATAAATAAGATCGCGTCACAAAGATGAAATTAAACTGCGCTGAAGTACACGAGGTCTTGTGGTTATTCCACGACATTTTTCGTCTCATTCATTGCTCGCAGTAGCTGCGAGCAAGACGTACATATGGGTGGTTCTTTTACAAACCGAACACCTTTTCTTCGGTCACATTTTTGATTTGCCTGAAACTTTTTTCGCGTGTACTATTCGAAAAATAATAGTACACGCGAAAAGAAAAAAATTATTTTTTAATCTATTAAAAAATTACAATTATTTAGTTTGCCAAAAAACGTAAATTTTGAAAAAGTACCCTCTCACTGAAAATCTGTATCTCCGGTTGTAGACTACAATTTTATTTAGTTTGCCAAAAAACGTCAGTTTTGAAAAAGTACCCTCTCATTCAAAATCTGTATCTCCGGTTGTAGTAATCCGTTTGTCTTCGTTTTTTGCATAAATTCCTCTAAAACCTCTTCTTAAAAAAAAACTTTTTAAAAAAACAAGTTTTTAATTTCATAAAAATAAAAACAAATTAATATTTTAAAAAATGTTGTATACATTGCCCCACAACAAATTTTTTTTTTAATATATGCGCTATAATGTTAGTTACAATCGGTTTTTGTTTAAAAGGTGGAGCCATTTTTAGTTTTTTAAATATCGAATTTTTTTAACAAGGCCTCGGCTTTTTTCTAAGAAAAATGTTGCAGCAAGTAGGGCTAGTAGGACTAAGTAGGTCTCATTATTATCGGATCCTTTTGGAATACATGTTTTTTCATCATTTACCTGTCTTTTAACAATTTTGAATGACAAAAAGTTAAGTTTAAGTCTTTTGACAATTCCTGAATGACAAAAAGAAAAAAATTTTTTTTTAATCTATTAAAAAATTACAATTATTTATTTAACCCTCCATTTAATTATAAAATATTAAAAAAATATATTTAAATATGTTAAATAAAATACAAATAAAAAAATGTTTTTAATTATAAAATATTAAAAAAAAATATTTAAATATGTTAAATAAAATACAAAATAAAAAAAATGTTTTTTGAAGTTTTTAAATTTTTTTTAAACAAATATTTTTAAAAAATTGCAAAAATATTTTAAAATTTTTAAAGATTTAAATTTTAAAAGAGTAGATATCGATTTGCGTCATGTTCCCCCAGCCCAAACCATAAGACCTAAAATTCTGGAAAAAATTGGGGCTGAATCGTGTGTTAGAGGAGGTGTGCACTAAGAAAGGATTTTTTGAAATTCGGCTCCTAAGGACTCCCAGGACTCTCGAAAAATGCGAAATTGCGGGATTAAAACATGAACCATTCCCACCCACAGTTTTCCACCAAACAAGTTGATATTTTTATTTTAAGCTTTAGTTGTGGAAATCTTTGAAAGCCCAGAAGATGAGCCCCAACCGACTTCCGGTTGGGGCACTTAATTAATTTTTCCGCACCGATTATGCGATCGGATCCATTTTTGGTTTAAAGTGTGGAACTATGCCATACAATCAGTAAGGTATTTTTTTTTTTTTTGGGACCCACGGCTGATTTTATATGATTTTTTTTGTAAGATTGCGGGGGTTGCGGGGGCTTTATTGGCGCACGTTGTTTTTGTTTTTTGTATGCTTCGGCAGTTCGCAGCACTTACGAACGAATTCCGCACACAGATCTCACAAAAACAACGTCAGCAGAAGCAGAGCGAGAGAGTAAAGAGCAGTGAGAGAGTCATTTGAAGCGAAAGAGATGTTCTTTTCTGGTTTGGAAACACCTGATCAAAATTTTACTATTGGATACTAGAACGTATTACCTAATTGACGCAATTCTAAGTCAAAGTGTGTAGCCAACCCGTAAAAAGCATTAAGGAATTTTCGTTTTGATATAAAAAAAAATTAGATTGGTTTTCAAGGGAAAAACTTTCAGTCGTAACATATGTTACTTAGATGAACTAAGCAGGTGGAAAGCTACAGAGCTAAGATTATTTATTTTGTACACTTCAATTGTACTTCTAAAAGATATAATCCCTGACAATATATATTCCCACATTCTTTTATTACACTGCGGATATAGAGCGTTACTTTCCAAAACCAATTACTTACAAAATTTGAACATGATCCAAAACATTTTCGATCATTTTGTAAGCACATTTGCTGATATTTACGGCGCAAGAAATATATCTTATAATGTCCACAGTTTGCTGCATTTGTGCGAGTCGGTCAGAGAAATGGGATATCTGCATGACTTGACTGCATACAAATTTGAAAATTTCTTGCAAGGCTTAAAAAAATCTATTAAGTGTCCGACAAAAATTTTAGAACAAGTTCAAAACAAGTATGGGGCAAAGAAAGTTCGAAATAAGGAAACAATAAAGGGCTTTATTAAAAATAAAAAAGGTAATATAATAAAATATATTAATGAAGAATTTACCCTCACCACAAAATCTCCAAACAATTATTGTTGTTTAAGCCCATGCGTTCCTATTATTGTCCTTAATTTTATCGAAAACGATGAAAATGAGCAATTTATTCAGTGCAGAAGGTTTGCAGATCCAAGGCCTTTCTATATTGAGCCTATAAACTCAGCCTCTTTGGGAATTCTTGAAACAACAAATAAAATGTTAGATGTAGAAATAGTACCCTTAAGCTTAATTAAATATAAATATGTTTGTATGCCTTACAAAGATTTATTAATTTTCACTCCCATCTTACATGCGTATGATTAATTTTCAGAAATGTTTGGGTTGAACACTTCTGAGTTCGAGCACAAACCTAAGGAAAACCAAATGGAGGAATTCGATAAAAAGTTAGACAAAATTGTCAAAAACCAGGAAGCCATCATAAACACCCAAAGCCATATACTGGCGGTGCTTAATAAATTAACAAATCAGGACTTTTTCCTATAACAACAGTGGAAGCTCTGGAGAAAATTGAAGTAACACTTTCCAAAGACGCCCCGAAATATGTAAGCATTTTTTCATTTTTAAACCATTCTTTCATTATTTAATTCATTTTTCTTTTCATTTTTTCAAGAATCAAATTGTAAAACGAGCCATAAATGGCGATCTAGTCAAAAATTTGGACAACATTCTAGTACCGGATTTAATTGGAAAATATAATTATGATGGCATCCTAGGCAAAATGCCATTTAAAAAATATACCAATTTAAATGATGCATTATATAGTAAGTACAACTAAACATTTATATTTCATTAAAAACTAATTTTCAACTTTTTCTTAAATATAGATGCTGTCAAAGAAAATGGACTTAGTACCCGATGCTACGTCGCATTGGTACGAGCTGCGTTCAAAACGAACAAAAGTCGCATCGCAAAAAAGAAATTCGACGAAAAAAACAAAAAAAATAATAAAATCGATTTAAATAAGGAAAATATTTTAAACAATGATTTAGATGATAAGTAATAATAAAAAGTATTAATAGGTTAAGTAATTAGAAATAGTCTAATTTAAACATAATGTTAAAAGTGTATTTTTTATTTTAATTTAATTCATAATAAAAATATTAATTCAAAATTAATATATAAATTTTTAGTTGAAAACTCTATCTTTTTTGGCTCCGAATAAACCCTATTACTTGGTATACCAGTTCGTAAAGCATTTGCATTACAACCCTATATACAAGGTAAACCAGTCAGTAAAACGGGTGCATTACAAACCTATAAACCAGGTATTCTATTCAGTAATGCACTTGCATTACAGCCTCATATACTTGGTATGCCCCTCAGTAAAGCGAATAGATTACCACCCTATATGCAACGGTATATAGGACGGTAATGCAGCACGAAGTGTGCTCGGCTATCGCCTACTTTCTCGATTCGAAGTATGCGATTTTGAAGGTACACTAGCGGAAAACGCGGCCAACCTTATGGAATCGTAAACAGTGTTGTGGTATGAAACCGAATGCATTCCGGCTTCGAAGTATGGCGGTCGGAATCGATTCTCGAAGGCAAATTTCCGCCACTGGGCATACGTACATGTGCATTTTTGTACTTTAAAACAATAAAATGCGTGCAATAATATTTGCGTCAGAGAGCTGCAACGAGTATGATCGAGTACGATCGATCATCGCGCGATCATTTTGGTTTAATCCGGTAAATTCACTCGGCAACGAATAATCACGAACAATCCCGAAAGCCGAAGTACGATCCGATCAACTCCCCGACTCGCTTCGTAACGATCAATGATGTGATTTTGAGCTTCGGGTGTAGGTGAACAAAATGATCGTTCCGAAGCGCTCAATCGTTCCAGATGATTGCGACCTCGAGTCAGTTGTACATGAACGGATTAATATGATTTCTTGTGACGACGAAATAAAATTAGGGGAGAGTGCGTTTTAATGTATTATACACTTGCCAGAAAAAGTATGCGTACAAATATTTTCCAGAACTTTAGAGCTTAAAAAAACGTCTTTAAAAAAATCGTAAAAAAGTCATTTTAATTTTAACATTTAGTAGACATATTAAGCTTTAATTTGACGTAACTCATTAATTTCTAGCACCTTTACTTTTCCTAATATAAACAAAAATGTACAGAATGCCGGATTTCGCATCAGAAAAAGTATGCGTACAAATGCATATAGTATTAAAAAAAGCCATATCTTGGGCAAAGTACGTCGAGTTTAGTACGGAGTTTGATACCCTTTATGTTTTATAACTTTAGTCTACATCAGCGGTCGGCAGCGCCCTATTAAGTGAGCATAGGGTTTTGTTCTGCCCAGCCGCTGCTCGCTCACGTATACTGTAGAACAGCGGTCTGCACACACACTCTGATGATCTGCCCAGTGCAATTTACTCATACAAATATTAAACAAAACGTTATTGTATGTGTGTGCCGACCGCTGGTCTACATATTTGGCATCGTACGGACCAATGTCCTTGCATCCTTCGCCGTTATTTGATTCCATTCCTCGACATTGAGTTTTTTCAGCATACCCTTGGATGCAAGGGTGTGAAGGTGGGTCCTGCCCTCCAGGACATCACAAAAATGCTTTACGGGATTGAGATATACTATTGTGATGGCGAATGTAGCTGTTTTACACATAAAAGCTTGGTTTTGTGGGCGCAATGTTTAGGTTCGTTGTCCTCTTGGTACCAAAAGTCCTTTTTGAGTCCCACTTTCAGGGGCTTTAATTTAATGTTTAAAAGTGCATAAAACAAACAACAAAATGAGGTATCGTTTATTAAAATCGGTCAACAACTTAACGAGAAATGGCTAGCGATATAACCAAACAAACAACTGCTTTCGCGTAATGCATGAATTTCATACGAATTTCAATAAAAACGAACCTTCTATCTAAGTAAGAAAGTTTTTATACATGGACAGGGATGATATTAAGGAAGCAATTCCACCACTGGGTCCTCGTTTAATTTTCAGGGAAAAACTGTTTGAGTGGAGAAAAACTTTTGTAAGTATCTTAATTTACAAAAAAAACAATTTTATCTCTTATTTCTTTTAAGTATGAAGCCAACGAAAACTCTGCTGAGCCTCCACTCAACCAAAATGAGCCTGTAAAAATCGAAGAAGATCAAAGTATCAACAGCAGAAAATCCATTAATTATAAGGTATTATAGAGATTTAAGCTAAGTTTTTTAATAATATATGTGCTTTAAATGTAGGACTTGAAAAACTTAATTATGGAAACATCTCGACGAAGACAAATCTTAAACTTCTATGAAGCAAACAACTGCTTGACTAAGGAAAAAAGAGAGTAAAAAAAGAGAGTAATTATTAAATTCATATATTTTTAAATTCATTTATATTTTCTAGGATTACTACTTTATACCAAGAAGTGGCAAATCTAATTGTGGCGGAAAACTATTTTCCAAGTTCAAGAATCGAAATCATAAACGTAGTAAGATGGAAATCCAACATGTATCCCAAAAACCCTCATTAGATCAAATGAGTGAAGTAGATGTGTCTTTGGGAAATACGTTAAAAGGATATTTAAACCGATCATCCTCTAACTGGGAGGAAATAAAAGACAAATGGCAAAAGACGTTTACAATGCGGCAGAACGACTTACGCCAAATGGAATGGGAAGAATTTTTTAAGTCGTGGTCAAAACTATCTCATGCAAGGGCTCCAGAATTGGTACGCTAATGTTTTTTTTATATAAAATACTTAATTATTAAATATTGCCTTTTTTTTAGATCTCAATTGATTTCAACATTATGTACCCGTCCAAAAGTCACTTGCTTTTAGCAAAGTGGGACTCTTTTAAAACCCACATTGCGGCTGTGTATAAAAAATCTCTTTCAAATAAATGCTTTAAAGAGTTATTTAAGAGAGGTGAAAGTTCGTTCGATCCAAGTAAGTATAAATTGCCAAGTATTATTTAACCACGTAAATATAACCGCTTTATATCTTTATAGACATTCAGGATTATATTTATACAACATTGCTGACTACTTTACTGCCTCCATCAGCTCGCTTTGTGAACGAGTCCAGCAAGCAATTCAAAAAGACAACAATTATGGATTCCCAGGAGTGTTTCATTATACGGGCTGACACTCACAGTGACATAGATATTAAAATAGCTAAAATAATATCAAAATTCTACTCTGTCGGTATGACCGTTCAACCTTTTTTAGTGGTCGTTGGATTAGCTGATGATTGCATTCATAGTTTCTTTGTTTACTTTGAAAAAATGTTATATAAACTTGATTCATTTTTGGATAGTTTGGATATCGGCTTTCAAATATTTCAAGTGCTTAATTTAAAATATCCTTCCGCCTGTCAGCAACCATGGCTGTTTATCCAAAAATATTTTTATGAAATATCAACTGAATATGATCTAAAGTCGCCACCTACTTAACGAACTGAAAAACTTATCAAACTAACGTGCGAGTATTTTATAATCATTCGAATTTATGCATGCCATAGTTTTTTGCTTAAAAATTAAGTTAAAATTTACTGAAAAAATCTACTTTTACATTATTAAAAAGAAAGACTTACAACTGAAGTATGTACCTTAAAGTGTAATGATACACTTAATTAATCTCAGAAGCAACTTGTATGACTGAATATTGTTGTAGAAATTAATTTCTTATTGTTGAGAATGTTATGAAATAAATAAATGAATTTATATTCTTAAATAAAGTATTTTTAATCTTAAAAGAAGATCACTTCCTTGTTTACCATACTCTTAAATTCAGAATATTTAGTCTTAATTCTATACCATTGACATCTTAAATTAATAAAATGCGTTCTTAGATGAAGATCAATTTTTCTTGATTTTAGATTTTTTGGTCTACAATAAGTGTTCTTCATTTAAGAACATTCTGTCTTAATATAAGAACAATCGAACTTGACTCATTTCCATGACCAAACGTTCTTAATTTAAGAATATTTCTCTTAATTTTAGACTGTTTTTTTTCTCAGTGTAGGTACATCTTTAGCTCCACTGACAGCGCCATAACTAGACGGATTGTTTCATATCGGCACACTGGTGAGAAAGTTTCTCCATAATTAACTCCGAATTTTTGGGGGCAACCCTTTGCTACCAAACGGGACTTATACCGCTCGGGATTCCCGTCGCTGTCTCTTTTTATGGTAAAAACCCATCGGCATCCTATAGCCTTCTGTCCCTTTGGCATCTCGGTAAGGGTCCATGTATTATTTGCCACGAGCTAGTCATACTCCGACTTCATGGCTGCCTTCCAAAATGTAGCTTGCTGAATACTTAGCGCTTCAGTACAGCTTTGCGGAAGTGGAATTTCTGCTTTGGTCATTGCGTTGATCTCGTTAAATTCCTTTCTTGGTCGCCCTGACTTGCCGGTCCGAATAATTCTAGGCCTCCCTGGCCCAATTCTGACATCATCTGTCATCAGATGAGCAAAGGAAATAGTAAGAAAATACCAAACAAATACCACACTTAGCGGGTGAATTCCGATAAAAGCCTAGTACTCACATCGACGAAAACTGCTAGCTAAGCATAGGAGTAAGCAAGAGGCAAATAGGTAGCTAAAGCCTTTAGCCGGGTCCTTTTTTCACCGCGGTACTCAGATGAGCTAAGGAAATACCAAAAAAAATACAGTAGTTAGCGGGCGAATCTTAACGAATTTGATCTTTAAAGCCTAGTACTCAGTACGACGAAAACTGCTAGCTAAGCATAGGAGTAAGCGAGAGGCAAATAGGTAGCTAACGCCTTTAGCTGGGACTTTTTTTCACCGCGGTACTCAGTTGAGCTAAGGAAATAGTAAGGAAATACCAAAAAAATACCAGATTTAGCGGATGAATTCCGATGAACGCCTTTAGCCGCGGCCCAAAGAATAGAAAATTTGATCTTTGGCTGTGTTTGTGCAGAAGCGGTGTGCCAATAACACATTATAAATGGAAGGAAAACCCCGAAAACCAATGGAAAAGTGCCTGTAGGATTTGCGGCAATACATATCGCCATGCCAACAGCGAATTTAACTCTTGCGACCCAAGTCGGCTCAACATTTTGTAATATTTTAAAATTGGCGCCAGTTGATGAGTACTAGGCTTAAGCCTAGGCTTAAGCCTAGTACTCAGTTCGGCTAAGAGTTTTACTAGTCGAAAAATATTAATCTTTTAGTGTGGCCGAAGTTTTTGTAGTTCATCCGCAATGCATGTAGCATGGTCTTACTCTCAAGCAGCGGGTTTGTTGACAAACAGCCAACATCAACTGGCGCCAATTTTAAAATATTACAAAATGTTCAGCCGACCTGGATCGCAAGCTTTAAACTTGCTGTTGGCATGGCAATATGTATTGCCGAAACTCCTGCAGGTGTTTTTCAGTGGTTTTTGGTGTTTTCCTTTCATTTATAATTTGTTATTTGCACACCGCTTCTGCACAAACACAGCCAAAGATCAAATTTTCTATTCTTTGGGCCGCGGCTAAAGGCGTTCATCGGAATTCATCCGCTAAATCTGGTATTTTTTTGGTATTTCCTTACTATTTCCTTAGCTCAACTGAGTACCGCGGTGAAAAAAAGTCCCACCTAAAGGCGTTAGCTACCTATTTGCCTCTCGCTTACTCCTATGCTTAGCTAGCAGTTTTCGTCGTACTGAGTACTAGGCTTTAGCTGTGCTTGTGCAGAAGCTGTGTGCCAATAACAAAGTAAAAATGGAAGGAAAAACACAAAAAACACTGAAAACACCGGCAGGAGTTGCGGCAATACATATTGCCATGTCAACAGCAAATTTAAAGCTTTGCGACCAGGGTGTTCAATGTTTGTTTTTCTACGCGTCACTCAGCTAAAGGGAGTGCGAGGGAGATGGATATATAGAATTTTTTTGATTGCGAATAACTTTTTAATGAATGGTCCGATTTGAAAAATGTCTTCTACATTTCGATAGGTATGTGGTTACTTGAACCAAGCTAATATGTTGCACTTTATTAAAACACAAGAAGGGCTTCAGTTTAATCTATATTTTGTACTTGTATTAGATGATAAATGTAAACGAATTGAATATTAGTGAGAGATCTCTTTTTGGTGGGCTTTCGTAGCGTGGGTTTATGAGAGAGTGTGACCAGACTATCTTATTAGATTAATCTCTAATCCTGTAAGTCCGGGAAGTCTCCCGGCGATGCCAGATGGCAAAGCATAAGTCCGGGAAGTTTCCCGGCGATGCCAGATGTCAAAACATGATCGCCACAGTACTCCCCCCTAGAGTTCATGTTGTGAAACGAACAGGGAGTCTAATTGTGCGACGAGGTCTTGAAGGTTGATTAGCTGCAGGGGTCGTCGTGATGCCTTCAGTCCTGATGTTGGGGTTACTGGATGGGTTTGGTGAAGGTGATGGTGTGTATGTTGGCTGCTGAGCCTCTGGTGAAGGTGATGGTGTGTATGTTGGCTGCTGAGCCTCTATGAAGGCTGGCTTGAGTCGGTCAATAGAAACTTTGATGCATCGGGCGCCGGTGTTTATGGTGAAGTATTTAGTTTGCTTTTCCTTTATTTCAAAGGGTCCATCGTAAGGCGGCTGAAGAGATCCACGGACGGTGTCGTTGCGTAGGAAGACGTGAGTTGCATGTTCCAGCTCTTTAAAAACGAAGGGCTTAGATGAGTCGTGGTGTGCCGTCTGGGTTGGCCGTATTTCTCGCATAATTTCCTCCAGTTCCTTTGCGAACTCAGTCTGCGGTTGGAAATTTGACTTTTGATAGAAAAATTCTCCTGGGAGTCGAAGGGTTGTGCCGTACACAAGTTGTGCTGATGTTGTTTGGATGTCTGGCTTAAATGCTGATCGCAAACCGAGCAGGATCATTGGAAGTTTCTGTGGCCAATTCATGCGATTTTTGCACATGATGGCTGCCTTGAGTGTTCTGTGCCAGCGTTCGATGATTCCATTTGCTTGCGGGTGATATGCTGTTGTGCGAAGGTGATCTATTCCAAGCATTCGTGACAATTCATGGAACAATTTGGACTCGAACTGTCTTCCTTGGTCTGTTGTGATGCGGGCTGGAACTCCAAATCTTGAGATCCACGAGCCGATGAGTGCTGAGGCTACCGTGTTGGCGTGCATGTCCTCGATTGCGATGGCTTCCGGCCAACGTGTATAACGATCGATGATTGTTAAGCAGTATCTATATTGACCTGATTGGGGTAATGGTCCGATGAGATCCAGATTGATGTGGTCAAATCTTTGAGTAGGAAGCGTGAAGTGCTGTAGCGGCGAGCGGACGTGTCGGGAAATTTTTGATTTTTAGCAAGGAACGCAGTGTTTTACAAATTGAGAAATGTCCTTGTGCATGGAGGGCCATACGAACCGTTGTTTGATGAGCTTTATCGTTGATCCAACTCCGCTGTGAGAAATGTTGTGTAGTTTGCTGATGATGTTCTTCCTTAGTGGCTCTGGAACAAAAGGTCGAACGCTGGATGTGGATAGATCGCATATTACAGAGTTTGTAGAGTTGGGAATGCTGATTGACTTTAACTGCAATGCTGTGGTGTTGTCGCTGAGTAGTCGTTTTAGTTCCTCGCAATTTGCTTGTGCGATGCTGAGTTGCTTGTAGTCGATGATTTCGCGGTCGATGGATGATATGCGGGAAAGCGTGTCAGCAGTAGTATTTTCTATTCCAGCCACGTGAACAATAGAGGTGGTGAATTGGCTGATGAAATCCAATTGTCGGAGTTGTCGTGGAGAGGCTTTTTCCGGTTTCTGCGAAAAAGCGTATACCAAAGGTTTATGATCTGTGCGAATGTCAAATGTTCGTCCTTCTAGCATGTCGCGGAAGTGTTTAATGCTGAGGTATATGGCGAGGAGCTCTCGATCGTATGTGCTATACTTGCGTTGCGTTTCTGTTAGTTTTACACTGAAGAATCCCATTGGTTGTAGCTGATTGTCGACGACTTGATGTAGCACGGCTCCCACTGCGAAATCGCTTGCATCTGTACAGAGAGACAGTGGCGCAGCCGGTGCTGGGTGGACGAGTAGTGTTGCCTCTGCAAGGGTTCGTTTACACTCATTGAAATTGTTGATAGTGGTGGCAGTCCAAGTGATTGGAGTTGAGTCATTCTTCTTATTTCCAGGGATGAGTTGATTTAGTGGTGCCTGGTGTTGGATTGCATTTGGCAAAAATCGCCTGTAAAAATTAATCATTGCCAAGAACCTGCGTAGCTCCTTAGCGATTTTGGGCAGTGGGAAATCCGAGATGGCCTTAACTTTTTCTGGCAGTGGTTTGATGCCGTTTGAGTCGATGTGGTGTCCTAAAAATTCGATCGATTTTTTTCCGAAACTGCATTTTGCTGGATTAATGGTGAGGTTGAATTGTCGTAGTCGTTCAAAAACTTGGCGGAGGTGAAGTTGGTGCTGCTCCATGTTGACTGATGCGACCGCAATGTCATCGACATAAACGAAGACAAAATCCATCTTTGACAGTGCGGTATGCATGTATCGTTGGAATGTTTGTGCCGCGTTGCACAGCCCGAATGTCATGTGGGTGAATTCGAATAAACCGAAAGGAGTAGTTATGGCCGTTTTTGGAATGTCTCGGGCCTCGATGGGAATTTGATGGTAAGCTCGGTTTAGATCGATCTTTGAAAAAACGTGTTTCCCGTAAAATATATGAGTACAGTCTTGTATGTGCGGTAAGGGATACCGATCTGGGGTGGTTTGTGCGTTGAGGGCTCGGTAATCACCGCATGGACGCCATTCACCAGTGGCCTTACGGACCATGTGTAACGGGGAGGCGTAAGGGCTCTTTGACGGGCGGCAAACGCCAAGGTTGATTAGATACTGGAACTCACTTTTTGCTGCTTGGAATTTTTCTGGAGTTAGCCTTCTGGGCCTAGCGAATGGTGGAGATCCTTTTGTTTCGATGCAATGTGTGACGTTGGTGGCTGTTGCTTGTGGAGGACTTGAGTTGAGCTGTGTGATGTCCTTAAATTCTCCCAGTAGTTTGGAGAACTCGCAGTGAATGTTGTATGTCTTGATCTCCGAGGTTGATTGTTGGCTGAATATACCGCAGCATGATAGGCGTGTTTCGGCGTCGACTAATCTTGAGTTTTTAAGGTCGACCAGTAGATTAAAGTGCTGCAAGAAGTCTGAACCGATGATTGGGATTTTTGTGTCGGCTATGGTGAAAATCCATGTGAAAGGGCGACGTAAACCGAGATCCAGCGTAAGGCGAGTGGTTCCATAAGTTTGAATTGCTGTTCCATTGGCTGCGAATAGTGTATGGTTGTTAGCAGCTGCGATGTGCCGATTGATTGTGTTTGGTGGTATAACGGATACGTCAGCTCCAGTGTCGATGAGAAAACTTTTTCCCGATGTGGAGTCTGGAACGAAGAGACGGTTAGAGGACGAAATTCTGCAGATGTTTACTTTGAGCAATGGGTGGCGTTGTGGGGCATTTGCGTTACGACCGTCGGAGCTGCCCTGTGGATTTCCAACGGTGGTGCTTAGTTTTTTGAACTGTTGTTGGTGTGGAAAGAGCACGGTAGGATGCAGCGTTGGGCACCGTCCGCGTATTTATTGTGGTACCAGCACAATTGAGGGTTAGAGTTGTCCCTGGATGGTGTGTTGCTCCGGTAGCTGTTGTTGCTGGGTGATCGATTGTAGCTCCGACCGCGTTGTTGATTTGTGGTGCTAAGCAGTTGACTTAGCTTGTTGTTGATCTGCTGCAGAATTTTGTCGTTGTCGTCTAGGCGTTTTCCTAGTTGTGTGATGCGATCCTCCTGTGAAGCATGGTGGGTGTTTTGTTGTGATACAGCACACATGTGATCTGAAGTGTCATAGTTGAGAGAATCCATCACAGCGTCGGCAGCAGTTGCGAGCTGTGCGAGGGTGGTGTTGGGAGAGCTTTCAAGTAGGCCTACGATTACAGCACGTGCAGGTGGTGGTAGGCGCTTGATCCAGTAGCGACGCACAACCGATTCGTCATTGGTGGCGTTTGTTTGCTGAAGTTGGCTGAGTAGATGGCTTGGACGACCGTCGCCGAGTTGAATTCCTGTCGCAAGCCTGTCGAGGCGCACCATCTCTGATTCGGCAAATTTAGACAAAATTGCTTGTTTAAGTGTGGAGTACGGATTCGTTTGTGGTGGATTATTGACAAGATCGTGCACTTGATCGAGGTATTTGGGATCAGCGTACGCGATTACTGCCGCATATTTCTCTTGTTCTTTGCGTGCGCCAAGGCCTTGCAGCAAAAACCAGCTCTCCAGTTTGGTGAAAAACATTTCGATGTTGGTAATGGAATTTAGTTGAGGGAAGGGCATTTTGGCAAATACCGAGTTAACGGCACTCGCATCAGGGTTTTGCAATGGTTCCTGCGCATCGACGAAATCCTCGTGGTCTGTCATTGTGTTAGGTTATGTTGAGGTTGGTAAGTTGGACTTTGTTCGCTTTTGTTGCAGATGTTCGAATTGTCGGGGGTCACCAGTTGTGGTTACTTGAACCAAGCTAATATGTTGCACTTTATTAAAACACAAGAAGGGCTTCAGTTTAATCTATATTTTGTACTTGTATTAGATGATAAATGTAAACGAATTGAATATTAGTGAGAGATCTCTTTTTGGTGGGCTTTCGTAGCGTGGGTTTATGAGAGAGTGTGACCAGACTATCTTATTAGATTAATCTCTAATCCTGTAAGTCCGGGAAGTCTCCCGGCGATGCCAGATGGCAAAGCATAAGTCCGGGAAGTTTCCCGGCGATGCCAGATGTCAAAACATGATCGCCACAGGTATAAATATACACAACAAAATTGGATTTATACTTCTCGGAAATTTTTAAAGGTGTGGGCGCCAGACACATTTTAAAATCGTTAGTTGGAGATTGTGGGCGTTAGAGGGGGCGTGGCACCTTTTTGAAATAAACTTGCGCTGCGTAGGAAGCCCAAGAATATGTGTGCGAAATCTCAACCTTCTAGCTTTTGTAGTTTCCGAGATCTCAGCGTTCAAACGGACGGACAGACAGACAGACAGACGGACAGACGGACATGGCTATATCGACTAGGCTAGTGACCCTGATCAAGAATATATATACTTTATAGGGTCGGAAACGCTTCCTTCTAGCTGTTACATACTTTTGCACGAATACAATATACCCTTTTACTCTACGACAGGGGTGCTCATTCCTATGGCACACGAGCACAATTGTTTTTGTAATAGCACTAAGCATACGGCAGTGCACTTGCCATGCTTGCCTATGCACACCCCGAGTCCTCTTTGTGTCGCTGTCCGTAATAGATAAGAGCGAGCCAAGCCAACAACAAATTCCATTGAACTTTTTTTTCTCCTCAACTCACAATGTAAAGTGTTGTTGTCTTGTTCTCGGCTCTACACTGACACTTTTTTTTGCTGCGTTTTTGATAGAATTTGATTTAAGTTTGATTTTAGTTTGTGATTACTTTGAAATAAATTTTAGATGTGAAAGTCAGTGCTTAATTTGCCACAAAGTTTTGTTGGCTGGAAGAACTAATTTTCGCAAAAGGCATTTTATAATTTCAAATTCCAAATTATAAAGACCTTTTAATAAATATAAATATTGATACTTTTCTAGATCAAATGTAAATTTTTAAGTGAAATAACCAAATGAAGTAACCAAAATTATTATTTTTCAGAATTCAATTTTTTTTTTCTCCCAGTGTTCATTTTGTAGCAATAAAACGGCGTCGATACATGTGTGCGTGTGTTGTGCACTGCCGTAAGGCCATTTTGAGCACCCCTGCTCTACGATAACGGGTATAACTATACTAAATGCATTGCAGGTCAACTCTGAAATCTTCGGTACAAAGAATAATATTTTTCGACTAGTATAACTATTATTGCCATAAAATGAACTTTTTTCTTAATTTTAGAAAATTTTCGGAATTTAAGAAATTCTTTTCTTGAATCTAGGAAAAACAAGAGAGAACGCTATAGTCGGGTGCCCCGACAATCAGATACCCGTTACTCAGGTAAAGGGAGTGCGAGGGAGATGGAGATAGAAACTTTGAACACGCATAACTTTTTAACGAATGGTCCGATTTGAAAAATTTTTTCTACATTTCGATTTTCAGATGCTGAGCTCAATCGAGCTTCAAAATGGCCACGGCCACAGCCAAAAAAAAAAAGACAAGCACTTGTACTCCAATCGGAACCACTCTCACAAACACATGCGGACCTACAGCCTGTTATGTCATGCCCATTGACTCCAATTGGAGGGAAATTCCCTTTGAGCTTGTTTCAAGCGATTTGAGTGAAACCAATTTCAGTGAAAAGTATAATTGTTGAGGCGGGATATTTGAATAAAGTTTGAGTTGGAACACGTTTGAGTATTGTTTGTATTGTTCTAGAGACAAGCACAACTAATTAAAATACTGTTATCTTTACGTTTTAAACCCTTTATTGATTAGTATACATATTTGTAAGATGGCCGAATCCCACTTTTCGCAAACAATAAAGCAGGGTTCGGAATTTGACACACATGTTAAAAACATGAAAAATTGTGTTTTACAATTTTTCCGCTTGAAGCGCATCGCTAGAGTCGTGAAATTTTGAGCTCCGTAAAAAACGCTTAAAATCACATAAAAACTCGCGTTTCAATTTTTAATTCGGCATAAATATCTTCATAAAGTTATTGTCAACTCAGAACCTGTGCACTTAATACAGTGGAAATTGATTAAAGCCAATTAAACTTAATTTTGTTAAATAAAAGCCAACAGTGGAAAAGTGAAAAGAAACTGAAAAATCCACACACACTCACTGGCAATATACAAAAATAAAACACTAAGCAATTACTGCGAATCCGTAACAAAACAAAATCACTCAACATAACAAAACACCCAAAACGCACTCAAAAATAAACGCACTCAACAGCAACATGTCAGCTGCTAAGCGCCTGCGGGAAAAAACCAACCCGGATCTGAAAGCGAGCCGGCGACCTGATGAATCCTCAACACAGATGCTCCAACTCATCAATGAGAGGTTTGATGAGCAGAAGGAGATTCTTTCCTGCGAGCTGCGAGAAAGTGAGGCCCGCGTCCTTAGCAACCTCCAGGAGAAGTTCCAGGCGATGGCAACCGAGATCCATAGCCTCACTCAACGTGTCACTCAACTGGAGAATGAGGTAAAAAAGTAGACGAGCTACAACAGCGGGTCACTGAGTTGGCTAGCCAACTGGCAGCAAACGGCCCTCCTAGTGGCCTGGTAGATAAGCTGAAGCAGCAAGTTGTCGACTTGGATGCCAGACTGGTGGCAAAATGCAACGCGGAGGAGGATGCTGCGGTCGCGAGCAATTTGCGCTGGCATGGGGTCCCACAGATCGAAGGCGAAAATTTGAATACGCTTTTTCAGAAGCTTTGTTTCTCGCTGCAACTTACTCCGCCTCCAGTGGTCAAATCCATCTTTAGGGTACGTCCGCGACAATCAGGTCAATCATTTGTAGACCCAATAATAATTGTAAAACTGGAAAACGTACGCGGCAAGGTGGAGCTACTGAGAGCAATTGGGGCATACCGGCGAGACAAAAAAGTTCAACTTAGCCTACAGCTGATAGGGTTTGAGTCGCCAGCACTGATGTACATGAACGAACAGCTGACCAAATATAATTATGAGATCTTCAAAGAAGCCATGCGACTTAAAAAGCACAAGCAGCTTACAGCTGTTTTTACACGCCGTGGAGTGGTCCACGTGAAGCTGAGCTAAGGAGGGGAACCTCGATATATTCAAAGCCCGCTCGAGCTTTCTGAGCTGACCAACGATGTCGGCGGCGCGCATAGGAACTCATTTCGAGAATAATCAGACTCTCTCAATTTTTTATGTTAAACCTTCGATCATAGTCCTTGTATTTGTTACTTTATGTTCTTTGCAGCTTCTTATCAATGTTTTATTTTATACATAATGCGTGCGCAACTGACAATTTTGCTTAAACATTTAAAATGGAAGACAATTTAGAAGTCTCAAATAGCCATGCCCTTTTGCGAATCCTCACGAAACAAAGATCTGGCCTTAAAGTTTGTCATTTGAACGCTCAAAGTCTGCCGAGAAAAATTGAAGAGTTCAGATATACATTTGTGAATTCTGGTGTAGATATTATATGTGTATCTGAAACGTGGTTTGCCAAAGATGTCTTGGATACGTTAATTTCATGTGATGGTTTTAATGTCTATCGTGCGGATCGTGCCAGTCATGGGGGGGGCGTAGCAATATATGTTAGTAAGCAATTAAAGTGCAAGTTTATATGTAAGCATCCCGATAGTAGCCCAATAGAGTACCTGTTTCTTGAAATTACTAGTAAATACACACCAAAAAAAATTCTTATCGGATGCATCTACCGCCCACGTTGCAACATTAGCTATAGTGACGTTATTAAATCCTTAACAGATATATCTTTAAGTTATGCAGACATTTTATTAGCTGGAGATCTTAACAGCAACATGTTGCGGGAAACTCATCTTAAAAGCGAAATGGAATCATTAGGTATGAAGCTGGCAAACTCTGTGTTTCCAACACATTTCACCAAAACATGCAGTTCTTTATTAGATGTTTTCTTTGTTAATGACCTTGCAAAAGTATATGTATATGATCAACTTATCGTCCCATCGTTCTCAAAACATGATCTCATATATCTGACCTACAACTTTGACCTTCAACACACTGCCGAATCAATAGTATTTAGAGACTTTAAGAATATTGACTATGACATGCTTATGGCCGAACTTGACATTTGCAACTGGAATAACATTTTCATATCCCCAACGGTAGACCAGCAGCTCACAGAGCTTCAAAACAACATAAGCTACCTGTATGATTTATTTGTTCCAGTCAAAAGCAAAGTTATAAAACACTCAGCTAAACCGTGGTTTAACAATGAGATTAAGTTGGCAATAAAAGCGCGGAATGGCGCGTATCAAAAGTGGAAAAGGTACAGGACTCCAATACATTTCGGGCGCTTTAAGTTATTAAGACAGACAGTGACTAAATTAATTGAATCCGCGAAGATAGGCTTTTGTAGTCGTAGGTTTAAAAACTTAACATCTACAAGTCAAACATGGAGAAATATTAAGTCATTAGGAATAGGCAAACAAAAAGCAACACCAGTTCAGGATGTTGCCGTAGAGGAACTGAACCTAAGACTGTCGGAATGCAATGTACCTGAAATCTGCAATAACAATATGTACCTGAGATCAGTACCTGAAAATGTCTGTGATAATAGGTTTAGATTTGTGTGTGTCAATCAATGTGAAGTGCTTTTCAACATCCTTAAAATCAAATCAGATGCAGTTGGACTGGACGATACCATCCCTAAATTTTTAAAATTATTGCTTCATAAAATCATACAATACATAACACACATTTTTAATACTGCCATAACAACATCTACATTTCCAGACAGTTGGAAAATCGCCAAAATAGTCCCCATCCGAAAGGCAAACAATGAATATAGGCCCATCTCTATCCTTCCCTATTTGTCCAAGGCCTTTGAAAACATAATGGCAGCCCAAATTAATTTGTTTATGCAAGAAAATGATTTACTAAACCATATGCAATCCGGATTCCGGAAAAATCGTAGTTGCACTTCAGCTATCATAAAAATTTCAAATGATATACGTGACTATGCTGACAAATCCTTTGTGACCTTCCTTGTACTCCTTGACTATGCTGACAAATCCTTTGTGACCTTCCTTGTACTCCTTGACTATAGTAAAGCCTTTGACACTGTTAATCATGATGTTCTATGTGCAAAATTAAAAAATCAGTTCAATTTTTCAAAAACTGCCGTTAAACTTATGTCCTCATATCTACTAAATCGTCGTCAGTCTGTTGTAATCTCAAATGTCTCGTCTTCTTTTGTATCTCTAAAACGTGGCGTGCCTCAAGGTTCTGTTCTTGGTCCGTTGCTGTTTACTCTTTATGTGAATGATCTTCCTTCTGCGTTATCAAATTGTAATGTCCATATGTACGCAGACGATGTCCAAATGTATGTGAGTCGTCCCCTACGTAGAATAGATGAGTGTGTAGATCAGGGGTGCTCAAAATGGCCTTACGGCAGTGCACAACACACGCACACATGTATCGACGCCGTTTTATTGCTACAAAATGAACACTGGGAGAAAAAAAAAATTGAATTCTGAAAAATAATAATTTTGGTTACTTCATTTGGTTATTTCACTTAAAAATTTACATTTGATCTAGAAAAGTATCAATATTTATATTTATTAAAAGGTCTTTATAATTTGGAATTTGAAATTATAAAATGCCTTTTGCGAAAATTAGTTCTTCCAGCCAACAAAACTTTGTGGCAAATTAAGCACTGACTTTCACATCTAAAATTTATTTCAAAGTAATCACAAACTAAAATCAAACTTAAATCAAATTCTATCAAAAACGCAGCAAAAAAAAGTGTCAGTGTAGAGCCGAGAACAAGACAACAACACTTTACATTGTGAGTTGAGGAGAAAAAAAAGTTCAATGGAATTTGTTGTTGGCTTGGCTCGCTCTTATCTATTACGGACAGCGACACAAAGAGGACTCGGGGTGTGCATAGGCAAGCATGGCAAGTGCACTGCCGTATGCTTAGTGCTATTACAAAAACAATTGTGCTCGTGTGCCATAGGAATGAGCACCCCTGGTGTAGATATATGTAATAGTGAACTGGTCCAAATAAGCAACTGGGCAAAAGATAACGGGTTAGGTCTTAATCCGGCAAAATCCAAGTGTCTCATAATTTACAAAAAGAAAATTAGCATTAACTCCATCCCGCCCTTAGTTTTAAACAGCATACCTATTGAATACGTTGAAAAAGCCACAAACTTGGGCTTTGTTTTTAACAGTACGCTGACCTGGAGTGATCACATTAACGCAGCTGTAGGGAAAACGTATGGATTACTCAGAGCAATTTACCAGGTTAGAAATTATTTACCCACAAACATACGTTTGTTGCTTGCCAAATCGTGTCTGATCCCAGCACTTTTTTATGGGATTGAAGTTTTTGCAAACAGTGATTCAATCAGCCAGCACAAAATTAAAGTGGCCTATAATAGCATTGCGAGATTCGTATTCAATCTGCATCGATTTGATCACGTCACAGGATTTGCTTACAAAATATTTGAACTGCACTCGGCAGACTGGATGAAAATGAGAGTGTTAGTATACCTACATAAAATAATTATTACTAAACAACCAAGCTACCTCTTTGAAACGCTTAGATTTGCCAATTCGCTCAGATCAAAAACTATCATTCAAATAAGGCATAGATCCCTGCTTTTTGACCGGCAATTCTTTATTTATGCAATAAGGTCATGGAACCAACTACCAAACTGTATTCAAAATATTAGTAGTGCAGCGCAGTTTAAGGCAAAATTAATTTCTCATTTCCAAGCAGCTAACATGACATAAAATAAACATAGCGACCCTAGCTTTAGATTAAATATAAGTATAATTACAATTTGTGAATTAGAGTTAAGTCAATTATTGACACAAAATTAACTTGTCATGTGTGACTAGCGCATTAAATTATAAGTATTATACTTGTAGCGTTAGGAAGAAGATATAAATAAATAAATAAAAAATGTGAGCAAACTTGTTGACATGTGTGTCAAATACAAAAGTGTTAAATGTGAAAAATAATTGTTAACACACACAGCCGACTTGTGTTTTTAACACAACGTGTTATTAACACGCCGTTTTTTTTACACAATGTGTTTTTAACACGATGTGTTTTTGACTTCAAAAGTGTGCTAGTCAAAAAAACTGTAACTGTTAGTATAACTAATAACATTTTATAGAATTCTATACTCTTTTAAATATAAAACAAAGGAAAAACTCGTTGATTCACCACTTACAAGTTCAATTTTTGTAATGGACACATCTTCGGGAAAACAAAATCTATTATAGTTTTTACGTTTATCAATGCACAAATCCAACCGTATTTGGTCGGTGCAATAGACACATTATATTAGTAACGGTAGGCCGAATCAATTTATTTACATATATTGTGAGCTGTCTTCATATTTAATAGTGTCTTTGTTTAGTTTTACAATAAGAATATTCTGCAACGTGTCGGGGCTTAGCTTCGTACGTAGTAAATATATAGGGCAGCGCACTAAACACCCTCTCCACCGAGACTTGCGTTGCTGGCACAGACAACTTCAGCTATCTTTCCCAACGCCGGCTAATTTTTTGAATATAACTTCCAGTACTGAGCCACATTGCTTTCGATGTCTAGCCGGTCCCGGTACTGCATATGTCCAAGTTTAGATTTGATCGATCCTGTCTGCCCGAATTTTTCCTTTTCATTCAGCTTTAAAATTTTTTTCAATCCATTAAAACTTGAACCAGCTAATGCAATGATTGCTTTTATTATTTTATCCATAATTTAAGTCCTAATATTTTTGATTTACATAAACTTCCTTTTTTATTAGCACTGAAAGAATACTGACTATACCATATTAATTTATATCACAAATAACTAAGCACCGGAATTTTAGAGCGGAATTTATCAGTAATCAAAAATTTTATAGAAATGTTTACAGTTTAACATACATTTTTGACATTTTCGCTGTGTGAAAAACACCTCCTGTGTTAAAAACACGCTGTGTAAAAAACACGTCGTGTAAATAACACAAATGACATGTGTGTGTTATTTATGTTTCAAATATATATAGGCTACAATTTTTAACACACATGTCAGTAACTTTTTTTTAACCTAACACTTTGACATTTAACATGTTAATAACACAAGTTATTTACAGTGTGTGTTATTTTCCGAACCTTGCAATAAAGCAGGGATCGTAACTGTTATGAGTTTTATTTTAAAAATCGCTTTTTAATAATTATGTCATGAGTTTTCAGTAAAACTTAAAGAATAATCTTTACTCTGTGAGTTTTATATAAAACTTAACAAATAAAACTTATTCTCTGAGTTTTATTTTCCGCTTGGAAAATAACAGTTATTCCTTGAGTTTTATTTAAAATTAAAAAATAAAACTTATTCTCTGAGTTTTATTTTTTCGATCAAAAATAAAACTCAAAATCGTTTAGTGGTGGCTGAGTAGGTGATAAAAATGTTTTAAAAAATAAGGTAGGGTATTTGACCTATTGGGTTTTTTTTTAAGAACGGGAACGATAGGCGGATAACCCCAAAGACATGGGGCTTACTTTTCAGCTGTGCTTTCTGCTTTCGCTTTCGGAATCTGATTTTATACTTCTCGTTACACTTACAAATGCAACTGTTTTTTGAGGATCTGACATGATGTCATTTTGGAAGTTAGTTTCTTTGGTGGGGGTCGTCCACGGTGGAAATGCATTAGCTCTCTTGTTTATGCTTAAATTTAATGCGTAACCCAGGCTGAGTATTTCTAGTGCTTTCCCTCCACATAGGGTTGCTTTTCCAACCTATACATTCACACTTATATATTCTTGATCAGGATCACTAACCGAGTCGATATAGCCATGTCCGTCTGTCCGTCTGTTTGTCCGTCTGTCTGTCTGTCCGTATGAACGTATCTCGGAAACTACAAAAGCTAGGCTTCGTACGCAAGTTTGTTTCAGCCGAGCGCCACGCCCCCTCTAACGCCCTTAATCGCCCACTAACGATTTTAAAGGTGTCTGGCGCCCACACCTTTAAAGATTTCCGAGAAGTATAAATGCAATTTTGTTGAGTATATTTATACCTATCGAAATGTAGAAGACATTTTTCAAATCGGACCATTCATTAAAAAATTATGCGCAATCAAAATAATTTTATATATCCATCTCCCTCGCACTCCCTTTAGCTGAGTGACGGGTATTAGATAGTCGGGACACCAACCCGACTACAGCGTTCTCTCTTGTTTAAAATTGGCGACAGTTGATGTTTGCTGTTTGTCAACAAACCCAGCTGATTGAGAGTAAGACCATGCTACATGCATTGCGGATGAACTCCGAAAACTTCGGTCACACTAAAAGATTAATATTTTTCGACTAGTAAAACTCTTAGCCGAGCTGAGTACTAGGCTTAAAACAAGAAAAGTATGATCGCAAAAGTTGTGGCTTGCAGAGTTAGCTTGTGAGTGCTCAATTACACCAGTTTACAAAAAAAATCGTCCTCTTCCTACTCGAAGGCAACCATAGTTTTCCAGTAAAGTTCAAGAAATGGGCGCTTAAATTTTTTTTTATGGTGTCAATTTTTTGTAAAGTGTAAAAACGCTTTTGAGCTTTTTTTATTTTCTATTTTGAGTTCTGGTACAACCAGCTTCTAAATTAATGACTGGAACTCATTGCTGTGTATAAGAAAGTTTAAGGGAATTATATTACCTGTAAATTGAGTCTTCAATAACCGCAATCGGGTTACCAAAACTCAAGATAGAAAAAAAAAGGCCCAAAAACATTTTTTACACTTAAAAACAAGAAAGGAAGCTAGCTTCGACCAGCCGAAGCTTATATACCCTGGCAGATCATTTCTATTAATTTCAAATCGCAAAAATGTTAAAATTCGTATTATGTTGTCATTATTTTTTCTACCCTTCCTATGGCAGCTATATAATATAGTCGTCCGATTTTTGTTAATTTTAATTCGAAATTCGGAAATATTAAAAAACAGTCATGTCCTAGAGTAGAAGAGAATACAATAAAAACCAAAGACGCTTAAATTTATTTCCTATTAACGTTCCTATGGCAGCTATATGTTATAGTCGTCTGATTTCTTTCAAATTTAATCCGAAATTCAGAAATATATAAAAAATAATATTCCTAAGAGAAGAAGGTAAAATGTCAATTGCCATTATTTTTCCAATTATTCCTATGGGAGCTATAGGATATAGTTGTCCGATCCGGCTGGTTCTACCTGCAATAGAATGAAAACTTTTGGGAAAGTTTCAACCCGATAGCTTCAAAACTGAGAGACTAGTTTGCGTAGAAACGGACAGACAGACGGACGGACAGACGGACATGTCTAGATCGACTCGTCTGGTGATGCTGATCAAGAATATACAGTTGCGACAACAATAATAGCACCATTGTGTAGGCAATTCTTATTTGTGCTATAAAATGGCTATTTTTTGCAATACTTGCATTCTGTTTTTAAGAGTAAGTAGGGTTATAAATCTAGTAACTAAAGTAAGGGTGGTTAGGGGAACAATACGGACGGTTTTTGTAACTTGGGTTCATTTATCAAAAAAGTAACAAGATAAAGCGGCAACAAAAATAGCACTATTAAAGATTTTCGAGTTAAAACTTTAATTTCTTGAGCTTTTTGGTGTTTTTTTTTGTGTTTTATTAAGATTAAGTACTTTTATAAGATTTGATTAAAAAATTAATAATATAGTTTCCCAATTGTGCCATGAAACTCACTATATTGAGAAAAATAAGGATTCTAAAAAGTTCAAGCAATGCAAAAGCTAAGTTAGGAACACCGCAATGACCCCATAGCTGCTAAAAACTCAGGCGCATAAATGCAAATGGATCCCATTTAAGCCGACTATTAAGTTAAACAATTTTTTTTAAATGTTTGTGAGAATACAAATTGTTTTACATTATGTAAATAAACAAAAATTAGGGGGTTGAAGTCCAAAACAAAAATCTTTCTAGACTGCAAAGCATGGGTCAATTTAAAGAACTTGTCTTAAATAAGGTGCACAACAAGGGGGATTCCAATTTTGTGGTCTGGCGGCTGAAAATTATTGTTGCTAGGATGAAAAAGTATTAAATTTCACTTCAGACAACCAACAAATATAAAATAGAAGCCACGATACAAATTTGAAAGGAACAAACAAAGATGATCTAGTATCATGGTATGGACATGTTTCTCGTACTACGGTGATGGTATCGAGTAAACCCATAAAGGATTAACATGATCACGATGATAACTCAGAAATGATGATGCTATTTTATGCGGAATACAAAATTAATTTATTTTCAAAGCTTTTCCACGATTATAAGCTAAAACAAGAGAGAACGTTATAGTCGGGTGCCCCGACTATCAGATACCCGTTACTCAGGTAAAGGGAGTGCGAGGGAGATGGAGATAGAAACTTTGAACACGCATAACTTTTAAACGAATGGTCCGATTTGAAAAATTCGATAGGTATTGATAAACACAATAAAACTGCATTTTTACTTTTCCGAAATATTTAAATTTTTAAAATCGTGTATAAGCGATTGTATGCGTTAGAGGGGGCGTGGCACTTTTTTAAAATAAACTTGCGCTGCGTAGGAACTCCTAGAATCTGCATGCAAAATGTCAATCCTTTAGCTTTTATAGTTTCCGAGATCTCAGCGTTCATACGGACAGACAGACGGACAGACAGAAAGACAGACAGACGGACAGACGGACATGGCTATATCGACTCGGCTAGTGACCCTGATCAAGAATATATATACTTTCGGAAACGCTTCCTTCTCCCTGTTACATACTTTTGCACGAATACAATATACCCTTTTACTCTACGAGTAATGGGCTTAAAAAGTACAACCTAAAAGTAGAAAATTTAAAAGTTTTTCTCGGTATTATTTAAAATAATATATATATATTTTTTTTTAATTTTTAACCCACAGACAATCACGTGATTTCTTGCAGACTTCTCCCTCGTTGTGGTGTGACCGAATTGATTTCAAAGACAATCTTCAAACTATCAACTCTTTGAGCGTTGTGAACGATGTGGCAGAAAGAGCAGTACAAATGATGGAAAAGTTTAATGGAAAGCTTTCATATAATCAAGAACAATCGGAATGCATCCTTCAATGCGTCGAACACCACACCAAAGTGTATCCAAATTGCTTGAGACAAACACTTTCAAACAAATTTGATTAATAATTTGTGAGGACAAAGGACGCTAGGACAAGGCTGAGACTGCGACGGTAAGATCTGTAGGACGCAGGGATTGGATTGAAGGACGAGAGGAGCGCCGCAAAGAAATTCACTCAGTAATCTTGAGCCGAGAAAGGCACGACGACGACCGGGCGAGCCGCAACAGCCAGCTGACGAAGAAACCAATTCCAGCGAAAAGCTAAACTGAATAAAGTTTTCCGATTTGTCCCAATCGGATATCTTGCATTTTCTTGGGTCACGGGCAGTCACGCAATAATATTTGGTGGGACGAACACACAATATCTCTGAGCTAGTCGCGGCGTTTACGTAGGGATCCAACAGTTACAACAGTTCGTTACAAATTGTATTCGTACTCGTTATTTGTAGACTAAAAGGGCAAATTGTATTTGCTGGAAGGTATTATAGAGGTAAGAGACGAATTTTTGAACCAATAAAGTTTATTTATTTTATTAAATAAATAGCATGTTTCTTTTTTTTTTGATACAAAAAATGTTGTCGACTTTTTTGCCCACAAATCGGCGAGGTTTGTGGCGCTCACAGTTTTAATGGTAGATAAAAGATTTCAGCCCCAATAATTTTTAAAAATTTTGCATTAATATCTTAAAAAAAATAATTCACGATATGCTCTTTTTTTTAAAAATATTCAGCTTTCGGGGATTTTGTGAAGTACCCCAGAGCTTTGAGAGAAGTTCACCAAATTTCAAAACATATATAATTTTTGGCGTACTGTCAAAGTATAAAATGAAGTCTACGGCATCTAGATAAACATAAAATATGCGTAATAAACTTTAAGGCCATTGCGCACCGCCTAAAACCCATTTTGTTAACTTTGTCTTTCTGTTATGTATTAAGGGAACTAAAAGGCAATTTATAAAAGGCTGAGAGTATGACCTTAAAAATTTCATACAAAATAAGTCCACCCTAATGTACACTTTTCCTTTTTTGTCAAAATAAGACTAATTTAAAATTCCAAAAATCTGAGTAATTTGGTATTATAGGGAACTAGTCCCCACAACCGCGTAAAAATGATCCTCGAGCTGAGCTATTCGATTTGAAAATTTTTGTGAGCTGATTTACTCGAGCTGTTTTTTGAAATGGGAGAAAAAGGGCTCTACGAGTATACTCGTGCAGGGCTCTAATGCAAACCACATCGCCAGAGCATTTAGCTTGGAGCTATGTAGATAAGGGCAGATCCTGCCGGTTGTTTGGTCCTTTTGACTCTCGCAAATGTTGCCCAAAGTCGCTCATTTCAGTTTTAATTTTTCTGTTTTGCGCCTGATACAACTGGCGACTCAAGTGTACGAATTGGGTAGTGGAGAAGGTCTTGTGTCCTCCCATCTGTCCATTGCAGCGGCATTTCCACTGGCAAGCGACGCAGCTGCGGGGGCAACTGCCACAAACAATTTTGACATTGCCAAGCTGAATTGCGCGGAGTGAACTCCAAGTTACCAGCATTGCCTTAAACAGGATGTTCGAGGATATTGTGAAATGAACGTGATTACATGCCCACTCTAAAGGGTACCATACAACAAGTTGATCTTTTGCAAGTAAGGTATGTACCAGGGAATCAAACGGAATCTTCGGCTATAGGTTCTGGTTCTGGTTTTATTCCCTGGTATGTACTATTATCTTTGGCGGGCAGTTAATAACATAAGTTTAAGAGGTAAATAAAATAGGTACATAAGTTCTTAAAACATAACTGTGGACAGTCTACGAATCGCACCGGGAGTGTGCGCAAGGAGACACCTACATATGTATATATAGCCGCAGAATTGAAAATTTAATACTAAGACTTTTCAGAAGTCGATTGATTCAAAAGAAACTAGGGTAAAGGTAAAAAAATTTTGGTGGATTAGAGGTAGAACCTCAATGCACATTATTTTTAATTTTTCCATCCCGTTTTGCCGTTCCGAAAATCTCCCATTTAGTCCCCCATCCAAATTTGACAGACTTCGACGGGCTTTGACTGAACAATTATGTCGTTCGTAGAAGGGCGGAGATATGTCGCGCGAAACTCAAATTATAAACTAAGGTCCGCGTCTTGTTTTAGCTTGCCACGCATTGATGCGATTACCGAAAACATGGGACCATGCCCTGGGACAATAAAGTCGCATAGATGTGCCATTTTACAGCGCTCCTTGCGCTGAAGCTTCACACACTCGCTTCCAGCATCCCTCCAAATGCTCTCGTCCTCTATGTCCTCACGTCTCTCAAAGAGATCTCCGGTAATACCAACCCGTCCCCCCAGCTGGGAGTTGTCCACTATCACTGAAACGCAGCTGTAGGTGTGTCCTGGCGATCGTCTGACAACCACCTCGGCATTCGAGTCTAGCGCCAACTCCTCGTCCTGATTCCCACTGCTAAAGTGATTCAAGTAGAGGTCGCGGTGCGAGGCACACGAGCCGACCAAATGCATTCTTGCATTCTGGAACAGGTAGTTGCATCCAATGTGGTCAGAGTGTCCGTGAGAGCATACCACGACGTGTACGTTGTCGACGCCCACGCCGTGGTCGCCCAGCAAGGAACAGAGGCGCTCTCCATCCCAGGCCGTCATTGTGTCCACTATGACGTTGGTGCCATCCCTGCACCGTATCAACGTAGAGCTGCAGTTGGCTCTCATGGCGGTCTCGTCACCGTCTTCCTGGCGAGAGTATCCGTCCTGAAGAACGATCACATGGTTCCGTTGTATAGTGGACAGTGTATCAGTAAATGCCATTTTAAGTTTAGCAATTTAAGTGTGTAAAGGATTATTTTTTCTATAAGGCTAGACCCTGTGTTAATGTTTACAGAATTGTGCTAGATGCTAAGTGTGCATTACTGTTATACACAGTTGATTTTTTGATGTGCGTCAAATTAGCGTCGGTGAATCAGCGGCTAATCAGGAATGGTGAGATTTGGAACAAGGGGCCTTTTTATACCCGTTACTCCTAGAGTAAAAGGGTATATTGTATTCGTGCAAAAGTATGTAACAGGTAGAAGGAAGCGTTTCTGACCCCATAAAGTATATATATTCTTGATCAGGATCACTAGCCGAGTCGATCTAGCCATGTCCGTCTGTCCGTCTGTCTGTCTGTCTGTCTGTATGAACGCTGAGATCTCGGAAACTATAAAAGCTAGAGGATTGGTATTTGGCATGAAGATTCTTGGAGTTCCTACGCAGCGCAAGTTTGTTTCAAGAAGGTGCCACGCCCCCTCTAACGCCCACAATCGCTTATATACGATTTTAAAAATTTCAATATTTCGGAAAAGTAAAAATTTAGTTTTATTGTGTTTATCAATATTTTATAAATTTTTCAAATCGGACCATTCGTTAAAAAGTTATGCGTTATCAAAGTTTCTATCTCCATCTCCCTCGCACTCCCTTTACCTGAGTAACGGGTATCTGATAGTCGGGGCACCCGACTATAACGTTCTCTCTTGTTTTATTTTTGATTTGATAGTTCGGCCCTTAGAAAAAAGGGTCAGTAAATTTAATTGGGATTTTCGTCGTTTAAGCAGCTTGGGCAAAACAGCCGAATATATGTATAGGCGTATGTGGCGTTTAATAAATTACATTACCAGGAAAACGCTTAGCAGTGGGTGAAATTAATATGCGCTAAATGGCTAGTACCCTGCCGGAAAGTGAGAAGTTGGTTTTTAGTGTTCTTGAAATCCTGTTCCTATTTGCAGGCGGCGGTGTGGGGATAGATAATTTCTGAGCGTTAAGTGTTGGTGGGTTTCTGAGTAGCATCAATATCAGGCCACTTATGCGCTGTGTGATTTCTGTGGCACTACGATTATAATATTTTTTAACAAAAAAATCACCAACTTGTAATATTAAAAAATCCTATGATTTACACCAAAACCAAAAATCTTGTTCTCACATATAACTTTAATTTGTAGTATTTTTAAAATTCGTAGAAAAAATATTAATAATTTTTAATCAAATAAATTAAACTCAGTAACTGTAATCATAATGACTATAATAATATTTATTGATGATTTTAATTTATTTTACTCAATAACAAAACTTTCCGTGCCACACGGCTTTTGAATAAGATTATGTAACAATTTGATTTCAAAGCTACAACCAGGATTTTCTAAAATATTCATAAATATTGAATAAGTAATACAAATAAAAATAAGAATGATGACGGGACTCAAAAAACTTATAGAATAAAGGCAAGGTCAGACGATCAAAATATTTAAAAAGATGTATCAACGATTGCCATTAACTTACATAGAAAACAATTATTGTTTTTTTACATTACATTTTACATTCATTAAATGGTTGTATGAATAGTACTTCAGTACTAACTTAGTTGTTTAACTCAATCAAAATATTACATTTATTTCAGCCAGGCCGATTGAGACTTCTTGGGACCAGAACTGTTGCGCTTGCATTTCCCATGTGTGATTTTTTCTTCTCATAATTCCCATCCCCGACATTAAACGTCTGATCAGAGGGTAAATGATCGGCCATGACAAAGGCATAATTTCTGGAGAGATCCCTTAATTTTGTATGGAGATGTAAAAATGGTAATTACTCTTATTATTATTCCTGGTCTTAAATTCATATCTTAATTATTTTTGATATTTTCAGAAGACAGGCTTACAAGACATGGATACCTAAGACCTGCATTCGGCCAAGCAAAAACCGGGAATGCTTCAGGCATTAACAATTGTAAATATTATACACATATACAACAAGAGAGAATGTTATAGTCGGGTGCCCCGACTATCAGATACCCGTTACTCAGGTAAAGGGAGTGCGAGGAATATGGAGATAGAAACTTTGATTACGCATAACTTTTTAACGAATGGTCCGATTTGAATAATTTCTTCTACATTTCGATACTTATTGATAAACACAATAAAACTGCATTTTTACTTTTCCGAAATATTTAAATTTTTAAAATCGTATATAAGCGATTGTGGGCGTTAGAGGGAACGTGGCACTTTTTTAAAACAAACTTGCGCTGCGTAGGAACTCCTAGAATCAGCATGCAAAATGCCAATCTTCTAGTTTTTATAGTTTCCGAGATCTCAGCGTTCATACGGACGGACAGACAGACAGACGGACATGGCTATATGGACTCGGCTAGTGATCCTGATCAAGAATATATATACTTTATAGGGTCGGAAACGTTTCCTTCTCCCTGTTACATACTTTTGCACGAATACAATATGCCCTTTTACTCCACGAGTAACGGGTATAAATATAACATGCAAAAAAGTTATTTTTTATTGTGGGAAATCAGGTACTGCAAAGTATTGGAAAACCATAACTGGGAGGGTGTGGAAAAGCAGATATTGCAAATAGAGGAAACCCATAACTGAGCACGTGTGGAAAATCTATAATGCGGGAAGGCGAAAAACCAGTGCATTTTGGCATGCATTCTACTGCCAGAGATTCAGATAGAAACCTTATTTCCCCCTTACTTTTTGTGTCACCCCCGTGTAATTTGAAACCAGAGATGGAAGAAATGTAAGGGGTAAATGAGGTTTTGTCCATTCCGCTTGTATGGAGAAACCTGATGAAAATATGTTATTTTCCAGAGGAATTTTCCCGGTGGGTATTCCCATCGTCAGAAACCGTGAGGTAACCATAGGGGAGAGCGAGAGGCAAATATGCAGCTAACGCTTTTCGTCGGGGCCTTTTTCCACAGCGGGGATACACTACCGTTAAGCTCTAGCCTCCGATTTCGTTCAAGCTTTGACGAAATCAGAGGTTGGAGCTTACCTTAAATTAACATTGAGGGGATTCCCTAAACTGTATAATCGCTGAATTGTTGAAAATTCAACAGAAAATTTCAGCAATTAAGGGAACGACCCAAAATTTCTTCTTGTTGAATTTTCAAACAGATGTTATTTGATGAAAAGTTTCACGGAACTTAAAACATGTAAAATTTGATTTTTTATTGTTTCTTACTGACTAAAATTGTTAGCTAGGTAAGAAAAACTATTAATAGAATTGCTAATTTGATTTTAAAGTAAATAATGCGAACTTATAATAGAAAAATGTGGCAGAGTTGCCATGAATTTTAGTAAAATAAGGTGACAACTCTGGTTTTCAACGATTCAACAAAATTTGAAATTTCTGAAAGTTGACTTTGTATGGAACAGCTGATTAACAGCTGTCCAAAATTCAACAATTCAGCAATTCAACAGTTTAGGGAATCCCCTCATTACTTCTTGACGTGTTGTCCGCAGCTGTATATCTAAAACTAACTACACTACACTTTTAATTAATATTCGGAGATTGCGGTTTTTGCTCGCAGAACAGAACAAATTTTTGATGACACACAGCAACCTGTTTGCGAATGCTTTTTCACTAATAGCACTAGCTTACAAAATAATATTCTTGATTTGAAATTCTGTTAGTGCTAGAGCCCTAGATCACTAAAGCAACAATTTTTTTTTCGATGGCACAATTTCTTTTGAAGATTATTTAAAGTTCAAAATGTTATATTTCTGACTTTTTTCGAGATTCTTCCTATATCACGGCAAATATCCACCCAATTGGGCCAGTTTTCGTTTAATTTTAAAGTCAATAGATCAGAGCTTAACTTTGCCATACAGATCAATATGATTGGATAAGTAATGGCAGCGCAGCAGCTCGACAAAGATGAAAAATGTGTTTTTTGGTCGACTGCAAGTAGTCTGTATAAATCGTAAAATGTCGAAAAAAAATCCGTTGAAAAATCATAATGGGTACAAACTTGAAGTTTACATCCTACCGAATAAAACAAGCCGGGTATGGCCCAAATTCATGGAAAATTGGATTTATGGTGAATTTTTAAAGTTTAAAGTCAAATTTAAGTGTTATCGTAGGCGGCGACATGTAAACAAAAATGAGTAGTGATGGCAGCCAGGTCAAAAAATAGCTAAATCAGATATTTAAAAGCTAAAAAATTATAAAAGTGAATTTAATTTTTGAAAATTCTTTAAAAAATATAAAATTGCTTGCGTTTTGACTGTGAGTATTTTTAAAAAGGCCTGCGATAAAACTTAAATTTGAAGTCGGTGAAGAATGAATTGCACCAAAAAACATCCTCTAACTATCGGATAAAAAAGTTGGAGCGCCAAAACGTTATGGACCATCCGTTCAACGAACGGTGGATAGCTTTATGCTGGAAGTTGCTATTAGGGAATCCCCTAACTATTTTAAATAATACGGGCTTCCCACAGAGCTCCATCCACCATCCACCATCCGTTGAACGGATGGTCCGTAAGGTTTTGCCGTTCCGAAAATTTCCCAGTTAGTTCCCCGTCAAAATTTGACGGACTTTGACGGGCTCTTCTATGCGATATTTAGGCGATGTTTTTTCGGTGCAACTCTGAATTCTTCCCTTTGACTGTTAAAAATGGAACGTTGACTACGAGAGCAAATCAAATCGATGGCGGGAAAAAACTAAATAATGCTTAAACTCATTCTTTTTTGGCTATTGTTGAACTATTTGTAGTTTGTTATGGGAGGAGAAGCATTCGCAAACAGGTTGCTATGAGTGGGCCAAAATTTAAGCTGTTCTGCCTACAAAAACATCAATTTTTCCAGCAAAGTCTCAGATTATATTCTGCACTTCGTAAATAATAACTAATAATTATTAAAAGTGTACTATGTACTACTATAAAGTTCCAAAGTTGCTATAAATTACCAAAACAGCACACATTTTGTTTTGTTTACAAATTTGCCATATTAATATTGTCTAGACAGAGGTGTAGTGAGAGCGGAGTGCGGGGTTCGGGAGGTTAGGCTCCCCCCAGTCAGCAATATGTATGCATACTCGTTATAGGATATGTTATAAAAGCTATGTTTTAAACTATTATCCTATGCTGTATATTGTATTATTCTGCAATAAGATTGGGAGAACGCAATTTTACGACAGTTTTGCCGAGTTGAAATCCCCCTTCGTTTATGTTGAGTTGAGCAACTGCCTTCAAGTCAGCTGTTATTGGATGTGGATGTGGATGGAAGCTCTATGGGAACACGAATTTCACATTTGTCAAAAATCCCAACCGTTTCACACGGATGGACTCTATGGGAAGAGGGTATAATGCCCTCTGCTCATTATGGACGCGTCGCGTTTGCATCCATTTACCGTTAAACGCGCCCAAATCCCATACAAAACTTGTTGGCGAGGGCTTGGGAAGGGAGGGTGGAAAATTGTCGCGTTACAGGGCTGCGAAGTCAAATTTGTAGTATTTTTCAGCAGTATTAACCAGGCATGATAATTTTTCTGTACCTGAAACTGATAAGAAGCGGGAAAATTAAAAAACATTTATTGTTGATACTGAATTATTTACAGATTGCTATTGAACTTTATTTCGAGGATGATCCAAGCACATAAAGGGTAGTAGCAGTACGTTTATCCAATGGAATGGTCCCTTGGTCGTTGCAGCGCAGGCACATGGGCCTTCTTCCTCGGCTCCATGATCATGAGGTTTGCTTCTTGGTCACAAGCGCCCGCCATTCGTCCTTCAAAGCGACCTCCTAGTCCCATTTGAGCGCAGGTACAAAATCAGCTTCGACCATAGAGGGCCATTCCATATTCAAGTGACACATATTGACAGGTGACTGCTTGAAAAGGGCACATCTTCCTCCTTCTGGCGCACAATGTCCTCGTACTCCTTTCAGCCCCTGCTCAGATTCTGTTCACTGACGTGACGCCGCAGAAGCTGCAGCTACTGCTGTCGAGGGTCGTGTCAGAGAATTATTTAAATGCCTATTCCTTTTGCTTTCAGACGCATTTGTTTGCAGCTACCCGATCTTTATTTGGAGCTCCACCAACTGCTGGCAACAGATGCTCAAGCAGCATAACGTGGGATATGGTAACTGCTTTCATCATTGCAGCAATGTTTCCACATATATTTACGATGTTCAAATGCTGTTCTGAGATTGTATTTATCAATAACAAATTATTTAAATCAATTGTTTACTTCAGCTCGCAAATGACAATAGCAGAACAGCTGTTTTCAGACGCGTTTGCCAATGGAAACACCTCACGTTCGCCTATCGCGTTGCCAATCGAAAATACCGAAAAATACCGAAAAAAACGCATAGTGGAAAAATGCCTTAAAGTGTATAAGCAATTTTAAAACATCGATGATAAAGGCCAAACATCGATGATTTCAAAATTTATAAAAACATCGATGCATCGATGTGTTCATCGATGTTTCTCCATCCTTACTGGCACAATGAGAACAGCTGATCGACAACTTTCTCACATGTTATTTTGTTATTATTTAACATTTTCTGAGTAGTGCTGCTGTGAACAATGTATCTGAACTGCCTACCTCGGGCACAATGGAAGCACCTGCAGTACCTGTATCATGTCCGTCAGCTTAAGTTGCTGATGGGACGTGTAAATATCGGGGCAAAGCCTCCCATAGAAACAGCTGCTTTGCTGCCGGCAAAGGGACATCAACTAAGGAGGTTCTCACAGCTGATAAATGGAGGTCCCCAGAACAATTTCGACGAAATGAGTAAGCAGGATGCTCTTATGACACGGCTGGAAGAGGCCGGCACGAGCGACAGGCTTCTGGAGGTATTGAAAAGCAGCGACAGCCTGCAGAGCTCCCATGTGGTGGAGGCAATCTCTTTGTTATGGCAGCACTATCAAAACATGGATCAGCAAGGTAGAGAAGCCATCACACAACGTGTGCTCATGGATGTGCTTCCTATGCTGGGTTCTTTTATAGAACAACTGGAGGTCAACAATCTCAGTCGATGCTACCTGTACCTGCGAAAAATGCACATACCGAACTGCGAGCCAGTCGTGGAGGCCACGCTAATGAGAGCTCTACAAGTGGTCGAAGGACAAGTGCATGGGGCGGTCATTCCATTGACTTCTTTGTCCAGGCTCTCAGTGGGAATCAACTTGGAGCGCGACTTCTTTACTCCGCTCGTGTGCAGGAACTTTGTGCCGCACCTGGAGAAACACATATATCAATGCCACAGCGAGGAGCAGGTGCGCCTTCTGTCTACGTGCCTCTTTCAGCTGCACTTTCTTATTGACGAGGAGCTACTTACACACTTTAAGAATCGAGTGATTGAACTGCTTCAAATCGGCGTGCTTAGCAGCAAAACGCCTAAGGCTCTTCTTAAGGTGTTACACATGCTGAATATTCAAACGTGGTCACAGAACCACACTCAATTGATTCGGGAAGTCATGCTGGCTTTGCGGCAATGCATCCACCAGATGGAGTCCGGCGACCTAAAGAGCATGTGCCGCGCATTTCTGCACCACCAGGAGCCCTCCGCACTGAAGGAGCCACTTAAGGAAGCCACTGAGAAGCTATTGCACGATGAGAGCACGGCTGACGCTCTGTCGTGTGCCGTACCTTTTGCCACACCCCTCCAAAGGGATAAGTATTTGCAACATTTTAGAGAACTACTCTACTCCGAAGAGGCTTGGCTGCCTCCGAATGCAAGCGGACACTTCTTCAGTGTTCTGCGTGCATTGAAGATCTCCGACGTGGATTTCTGCAACACATACTGGTCTGGGGTTATACGGGAACTGGAGTCTTCCCCGGAGGAGCAAACGCACCTGCGGTTTCTAAGGCATTGTCAGCGATACATGAACTTCAATAACAACCTGGGAGGAACTTACCGTCACTTCGAGTTAGAACGAAAGCTTAGTCGCATGTGCATGAGTGCTATGGAGGAGGACATAGCAGGAAGGCTGCCGACAAAGTTTGCTCGCCTGGCAGCCTTCGTGCTGGCTTACGGACAGACTCCTCATGCATGGAAAAAGTTTCCCAACATTCTGCTCAGCAAGATGCTTGCTATGGCTCCTCAGCTTGGCATCCAGGATTGTTTTCTTCTCAGTCGAGGCATGCAAATAGCCTGTGAATTACGATTTCGGCAACATCTTCCTTCACTCGCTGGCATGCAGCTCTCCACAATGGACAGCATTCTCATCAGCTGTGCCGAAAGACACTTGGCAGGTGCCGAAAAAGATCCTCTGAATGCCAGTGAATTAAGCATGATTGTAAGAACACTTAGTCACCGCAAGAGTAAGTTAAAGAGAAACAAGAAAAAAACCGAAGTTTATATACCCTTGCAGATCGTTCCTATAACAGCTATATGATATAGAAGTCCAGAGTTTAAAATCAACAAATCTACAATATTTGTACTATTAGTTTTTCATTTATTTTCATTATACCTTTTTATACCCTTGCAGAGGGTATTATAATATCAGCAAAAAGTTTGCAACGCAGTGAAGGAGACGTTTCCGACCACATAAAGTATATATATTCTTGATCAGCAACAATAGCCGAGTCCATCTAGCCTTGTCCGTCTGTCCGTTTCTATGCGAACTAGTCTCTCAGTTTTAAAGCTATCGCGATGAAACTTTCCCAAAAGTCTTCTTTCTATTGCAGGTAGTACATATGTCGGAGCGAGCCGGATCGGACCACTATATCTTAAGGCTCCCATAGGAACAATCAAAACAAGAGAGAACGCTATAGTCGGGTTGGTGTCCCGACTATCTAATACCCGTCACTCAGCTAAAGGAAGTGCGCATAACTATTTAATGAATGGTCCGATTTGAAAAATGTCTTTTACATTTCGATAGGTATATTCATACACAACAAAATAGCATTTACACTTCTCGGAAATCTTTAAAAGCGTGGGCGCCAGACACATTTTAAAATCGTTAGTGGGCGTTAGAGGGGCGTGGCGCTCGGCTAAAATAAACTTGCGCTGCGTAGGAAGCATAAGAATATGTGTGTGAAATCTCAACCTTCTAGCTTTTGTAGCTCCCGAGAAATCAGGGTTCATACGGACAGGTATAAATATAAACTTTATATAAATAAAAATAAAACAAGAGAGAACGTTATAGTCGGGTGCCCCGACTATCAGATACCCGTTACTCAGCTAGAGGGAGTGCGAGAGAGATGGAGATTTAAAACTTTGACCGGGCATAACTTTTTAACGATTTTTAAGTTTCTTCTACATTTCGATAGGTATTGATAAATTTCCTGATTTACTTTTCCCAAATCTTTAAAGATGTGGGCACTAGACACATTTTTTTAAAATCGTTTGTGGGCGGATTTGGGCGTTAGAGGGGGCTCGCTCGCCTGAAATAAACTTGCGATGCGTAGGAAGCCCAAGAATATGTGTGGGTAATCCCAACTTTCTACATGGCTAGATCGACTCGTCTAGTGACCCTGATCAAGAATATATATACTTTATAGGGTCGGAAGAGCTTCCTTTTTCATGTTACATACTTTTGCACGAATATAATATACTCTTTTACTCTACGAGTAAAGCAGGCCATCCACAGTTGAATTTGTTCGGCGAATATGTTCGTGTGTTCGTCGTTGGTGGTAGTGTTCGCGTTTAAATTTCATAGAAATTTGATCGACGTTTTGTTCGACAAAGATAGAAACGATTATATCTTGCCTGTGTTCGCGAAAATGTTCGTTGAACAAATTCGACTGTGGATGGCCTGCTTAACGGGTATAATAATAGAAAAAACATTGTAACTTTGTAAATAGTAGGTGTTTTGATTTTTGACAATTTAAAATCAACATTTTAAATAGGCATACCTGCAAGGGTATATAAACTTCGGCTGGCCGAAGTTAACTTCTTTTCTTGTTAATTATAATTTGAAATTGCTAGCAAGCAAGAAAGGAAGGTAACTTCTGCAAGCAAACGTTTGTATACCCTTGTAGTTAAAATAAATACTTATAGTTTAATCGGTGCTGCTACAGGGATTCCTAATATTTTAAAATGTTGTTTATAAATTGTCAAAAATCAAAACACCTAAGTCATACAAAGTAACAATGATTTTTCTATTATTTTTTGGATTATTCCTATGGAAGCCAAAAGAAATAGTGGTCCGATTCCGCTCGTTCCGACATATGTACTACCTGCAATAGAAGACGTTTGGGAAAGTTTCATTGCGATAGCTTTAAAACTGAGGGACTAGTTCGCATAGAAACGGACAGACGGACATGGCTAGATGGACTCGGCTATCGGTGCTGATCAAGAATACATATACTTTATGTGGTTGGAAACGTCCCCTTCACTGCGTTGCAAACATCTGACTGAAATTATAATATCCTCTGCAAGGGTACATATAAAAAAAAAATGATACACCTAGGAATATTAGTTAATATGTCAAATAACACTGAATCCTTTATACCTTTTATACCTTAAAATATTATCTTGATTTACATGTTGGAGTATTGATTAATAATTATAATTACTTGTACATTTTTTTTCCATAATTTTTTTTTTAATAATTCCTATTAGAGCTATTAAATATAGTTGTCCGATCCGGCTAGCTCCAACTTATATACTGCAAAAGAAGCAGACTTTTGGGAAAGTTTCAACCCGATAGCTTTAAAACTGAGACCCTCGTTTGCGTAGAAACATACAAACGCGCATGGCTAAATCGACTCGTGAAGTGATGGAGATCAAGAATATATACATATGTATATACTTTAAGGTTTGAAAACGTCTCGTGCACTGTGCTGCAAGCTTCTGACTGAAATAAAAATACTGTCTGCAAGGGTATAAAAAGTTTGCTTCGGGTAGACGTAGTTTAGTTGCTTAAGTAAATCTTAGTTTTGTTGGTCCCAGTTTTAGGAAAGAGTAGTCATATGGGGAAAAATGTATTTTTATAAACATTTGGGGAGAAGCGACGTTTGCAACCCTCAAACAAAAACGTGCATAGTTGTACAGGATTCGGGTAAAAAAAAATATTTTTTAATTCGCATTTTTTAAAGATTGTCAAAAAACGTCAAATTTAAAAAAATTAACCTCTGTTTGAAAATTTGTGTCTCCGGCTGAAGTAATTTGATTGACTTCGTGTCGTTTGTATTAATTCCACTTAAACCTCTTCTTTCAATATAAAGTTCTAAAAAACTAATTTTGTCCCTCCGATTTTGTCTATAAAGACAAGTCGTAGCAAGGAGGTCTACTCGCTCACTCTTATGGAGTTAATGTTTTCTCATCGTTTAACAGGCTTTTTACAATTTGGAATGACAAAAAGTTAAATTTCAAATCTTTTGACAATTTTTGAATGACAAAAAGTACAAAATTTTGTATTTAATAGTGTGTTTAGACTACTAGAATCATTTTTAAATATTCAAAAATGATGATAAACGTTTACATTATAGATGCGGCTATAAGTCATTTGGATTTGCGAGTTACTTATGTATTCCTTTACGTATGTATACTTGTAAATTTTCGAACCTTCGTTGAACATTCTTTTCTTTTCTATCCACAGAGTTATTGTGGGAAAAAATCAGAAAATTCTATGATGCAGACTGGGCACAATCTATAAGTGTATTTGATAGTCGAGGCACTGGACTATAAAGTTTTCTTTTGCTTTTATGTGTAGTAGGTTAAATATGTACGATAAATATTGAGAAAAACACTATGCAATTATCTTTGTTATTAAATATTATTTAGTTTAAATGATTTTACATCATCATTTGACAATACTTACCTTGCTATAAATGGTTTTAGTATTTTTGCTAAGAATTATATAGGAAATATTCAAAAAAATTCGATTTCACTTAAAAAAAAATGTTTGGGAACTCCAATATATTTTTTTTGTATCAAATTTGTTCTTTTTTTTAGAACAATAGAACAAACAATTTTTTGGTGGGCATATTCTTTAAAAAAAATTTTTTTCCTGAAAAAAGGCGCGACCATGCCCATTTTTTCAAAAAGTAATCCCCTAAATATTATAAACCAAATTCCAAAAACAAAACTTTGAAATGTTACGTCGTTTTAGAGTAATGCAATGGTCTTCATAGGCACTATTAGAATCTGTATGAAACATTTTTACTCCCAGTCTTTAAAAATGTGGTTGCCAGAGCTACAGACTCAGATGTTTCAAACTGACGCTATCTATCGGAAAAAACTTTAAATGCTCATAGTTTTTTAATGAATATTCCGTTTTCAAAATTGTTTGGTAGGTAAATGGATATTTATAATCAAAACACAATCTTATTTACACTTTTGCAAAGACTTTAAAAATGTGTGCGCTAGATAGTGCGTGATAGCGTGATAAGCGATTGTGGCCGTTAGAGTGGGCGTGGCACATTCGAATAACAAACTTGCGCTTATAGGTATAGGTATATATATAGGTTATAGGTAATGAAACCAAAACCGAATCTCTCTAGCTCTTATAGTTTCCGATATCTCATCATTTAAACGGACAGACAGACGGATAGACAGACATGGCTAGATCGATTTGTCTAAAGGTCCTAATCAAGAATATATATATTTATGTGGTCGAAAACTTCTCCTTCCCTGCAATGCAAACTTCTGACTAAAATTAAAATACCCTCTGCAAGGTAAAACTCTTATGCGCTCAGGGTAGTTTCAGCAGGGCCCAGCATATATAGGCGTTTTAAAGCTCTTACTTCCGTATGGTTCTGGTTCTGATTATGAAATCGATACCAAGATTTCGAAACTCGAGTCTGTGTGACTCTGTGCTCTCTGTGTTCTGTGAGTTATCTAAAATTTTAGTTATGTTATAATTAGATTTCGAATTTGCATATTTGATTAACATTGTGGACATGGCTAGATCGACTCAGCTAGTGATCCTTTAGAGGGTCGGAAACAATATACCCTTTGACTTTTTGAGTAACGGGTATAGCTAGTGCCCCAAAATTCAATTTGTTTTTTTTTTTTAATTTTAGGTTTCGGTCAAAATGATCTTAAAATGTGATTTTTATAATCCTAAAGCATACATGCCAATGACTGCATTTAAATTATTGTTAAAATGCAGCCTCCTTCACCAAGTCCCCGATTTTTTTCATATTTTGCTTTGACCATTGAGATGCGGAGAATAATAGCTCCATTGTGTAAATTTTTTTCTTTGTGCTATAAAATTGTCGTTGCGTGCAATATTTATACCCGTTACTCGTAGAGTATAAGGGTATATTGTATTCGTGCAAAAGTATGTAACAGCTAGAAGGATCAAGGTCACTAGCCGAGTCGATATAGCCATGTCCGCCTGTCCGTCTGTCCGTCTTTCCGTCTGTCCGTCTGTCTGTCTGTCCGTATGAACGCTGAGATCTCGGAAACTACAAAAGCTAGAAGGTATAGTCGGGTTGGTGTCCCGACTATCTTATACCCGTCACTCAGCTAAAGGGAGTGCGAGGGAGATGGATATATAAAATTATTTTGATTTCGCATAACTTTTTAATGAATGGTCCGATTTGAAAAATGTCTTCTACATTTCGATAGGGATAAATATACACAACAAAATTGCATTTATACTTCTCGGAAATCTTTAAAGGTGTGGGCGCCAGACACATTTTAAAATCGTTAGTGGGCGATTATGGGCGTTAGAGGGGGCGTGGCGCTCGGCTGAAATAAACTTGCGCTGCGTAAGTAGCCCAAGAATATGTGAGTGAAATCTCAACCTTCTAGCTTTTGTAGTTTCCGAGATCTCAGCGTTCATACGGACAGACAGACAGACGGACATGGCTAGATCGACTCGGCTAGTGACCCTGATCAAGAATATATATACTTTATAGGGTCGGAAATGCTTCCTTCTAGCTGTTACATACTTTTGCAGGAATACAATATACCCTTTTACTCTACGAGTAACGGGTATAAAAATTATGCACTTGTAGTAAGACACAATAATCTCCCTAGACTCCAAAGAATAGGTCAATTTGAAGAACGTGTCTTGAATAAGGCACACAATAAGGGGAATCCCGATTTGTGGTAAAAATTGTTTTTGCTTAGATGAAAAAGCTTTCAATTTTACTTCTTACAACCAAGAAATCTAAAAATGAAGCACCAATTCACATTTGCAATGAATAACCATATTGGATGTAGTATTATGGTATGGACATGTTTCTCGTACTATTGGGTTGGCAAGAAAGTCATGTCGTTTTTTTGTCAATATTTTCAAAGATGATTTATTTTTATCAGGACTTATAATTAATCAATTATGTATTGGCCGTTTTGTTCGACCACTAATGACCATCTCTCGGGCAGCTGCATAATTCCGCGCTCGAAGAACTTTTGGTCTTTTTCAGCAAAGAGTCGAGACAAGTGGTTTTCGACAGCCTCATCTGAATCAAAGTTTTTACCACTCAAAGAGTTTTGAAGAGAGCGAAACAAATGGTAATCTGAAGGTGCTAAGTCCGGACTATAAGGTGGATGTGGTAGCACTTCCCAATTCAGCTCCGTTAATTTTTGCCGAGTGACCAAAGATGTGTGGGGCCTAGCGTTGTCATGGTGAAAGACTATACCCTTGCGATTAGCTAGTGCTGACGACAGTACACATCTGAACTGATGGTTTCATTCCGTCCCAGCAGCTCAAAGTGCACTACACCCTTCCAATTCCACCAAACAGACAGCATAACTTTCCTCTGATGGATATCGGCTTTGATGTGGCTTGGGCTGGCTCATCTTTCTTGCTCCGTGATCTTTGGACATTATTGTAAACAACCCACTTTTCGTCGCCAGTAATTATCCGATTCAAAAAAGGATCGTTTTTAATCCGTTGCAGCAGAGAATGGCAGCTATTGATACGCTTAGTTAGGTGAATTTCCTTTAAGTTATGCGGAACCCAAACATCGAGCTTGTTTACGTAGCCAAGTTTCTTCAAATGGTTTTCAACCGTTGTATGCGACACACTGAGCTTCTCTGACATCTCCCGCGTTGAATAACGCCGGTTTTCATCCAGCAAAGCCTGAATTTGTTCGTAAAAAACGGCCGATGGTCGACCAGAACGTGGGGCGTCTTTAACTCCAAAATCTCCAAGCCTCCACTCATGGCATCTTTACCATACACTTCGCACAATTTTTCGCGAGCTTCGACCGCTTTTTTTCCTTTTCGGAAATAAAAAAGCAAAATATGCCGAAAATGCTCACTTAGATCCTCCATGTTTAATTTGCTATAGCTTCCACAAATGTTTTCGAATAATTACCAAATTTTCATCGATAGTACCTAAGACAATATGCTTTAAAACGATACTAAAAAGTGTGACCCTGGTGCTCGATTAGTCGTAAATAAATTAGATTAAAAACGATTACTAAAACAAGAGAGAACGCTATAGTCGCGTGCCCCGACAATCAGATACCCGTTACTCAGGTAAAGGGAGTGCGAGGGAGATGGAGATAGAAACTTTGAACACGCATAACTTTTTAACGAATGGTCCGATTTGAAAAATAAATAAATAAAACTGCATTTTTATTTTTCCGAAATATTGAAATTTTTAAAATCGTATATAAGCGATTGTGGGCGTTAGAGGGGGCGTGGCACCCTTTTGAAACAAACTTGCGCTGCGTAGGAACTCCAAGAATCTTCATGCCAAATACCAATCTTCTAGCTTTTATAGTTTCCGAGATCTCAGCGTTCATACGGACAGACAGACAGGCAGACAGAAAGACAGACAGACAGACAGACAGACAGTCGGACAGTCGGACAGACGGACATGGCTAGATCGACTCGGCTAGTGATCCTGATCAAGAATATATAACTTTATGGGGTCGGAAACGCTTCCTTCTCCCTGTTACATACTGTTGCACGAATACAATATACCCTTTTACTCTACGAGTAACGGGTATAAAAAACGACATGACTTTTTTGCCCACCCAATATAATGATTATTCAATATTATAAAGGATCAATATGTAGACATTGGTTGGGTAAGAAAATCTGAACTGCGCATATGAAAAAATTTGTTTTGCTTGAAATTTGGGTATTTTGTCTGTCTGTCTGTCTGTCTGTCTGTCTGTCTGTCTGTCTGTCTGTCTGTCTGTCTGTCTGTCTGTCTGTCTGTCTGTCTGTCTGTCTGTCTGTCTGTCTGTCTGTCTGTCTGTCTGTCTGTCTGTCTGTCTGTCTGTCTGTCTGTCTGTCTGTCTGTCTGTCTGTCTGTCTGTCTGTCTGTCTGTCTGTCTGCCTGCCTGTCTGTCTGTCTGTCTGTCTGTCTGTCTGTCTGTCTGTCTGTCTGTCTGTCTGTCTGTCTGTCTGTCTGTCTGTCTGTCTGTCTGTCTGTCTGTCTGTCTGTCTGTCTGTCTGTCTGTCTGTCTGTCTGTCTGTCTGTCTGTCTGTCTGTCTGTCTGTCTGTCTGTCTGTCTGTCTGTCTGTCTGTCTGCCTGTCTGTCTGTCTGTCTGTCTGTCTGTCTGTCTGTCTATCTATATATCGGTAATCGAAATGTAGAAGACATTTTTCAAATCGGACCATTCATTAAAAAGTTATACGCAATCAAAATTGTTTATATATCTATCTCCCT
>JBAMCF010000008.1:0-31079 GCA_037075285.1 Drosophila lutescens | reverse complement strand
AAAGTTAAGTTGATATGTTGCTTAAGCATAAGTAAACGTTTATATTTGAAAGAAAACAATACTTAAAGCAGATCTACATCTAATTTATTTTCTTTGAATGAAAAATATGAACAGTTACCAAAATATTTAAATAAATCTTTTAACAATTCCATTTCTATTCCAATTTCATTTCGGTAAAGTAAAAATGCAGTTTTATTGTGTTTAGTCGGGTCACCCGACTATAGCGTTCTCTCTTATTTTTTTTATAAATGCATTATTAAGCGACTTTTGACTGCGCTTCACTAATTACAACAACAATAACAATTAAAAACAAGAGAGAACGCTATAGTCGGGTGCCCCGACAATCAGATACCCGTTACTCGAGATAGAAACTTTGAACACGCATAACTTTTTAACGAATGGTCCGATTTGAAAAATTTCTTCTACATTTCGATAGGTATTGATAAACACAATAAAACTGCATTTTTACTTTTCCGAAATTATGAAATTTTTAAAATCGTATATAAGCGATTGTGGGCGTTAGAGGGGGCGTGGCACCTTTTTGAAACAAACTTGCGCTGCGTAGGAACTCCTAGAATCTGTATGCAAAATGCCAATCTTCTAGCTTTTATAGTTTCCGAGATCTCAGCGTTCATACGGACAGACGGACAGACAGACAGACGGACAGACGGACAGACGGACATGGCTAGATCGACTCGGCTAGTGATCCTGATCAAGAATATATATACTTTATGGGGTCGGAAACGCTTCCTTCTAGCTGTTACATACTTTTGCACGAATACAATATACCCTTTTACTCTACGAGTAACGGGTATAAAGACAGAATGTTTAAAAGAGAATCAGATGCATAGAAACAGTGAAATCGTAAACAATTCAAACTGCTATCGCACCGAAACAATAAAATCTGATTGGAAACATATATGTATATGGACAGCCAGGAGTGCCAGAGAAAGGAGGAGATACATTTTGAGCTCACACTAAAAAGTCACGCATGCAACCAAACTCGATTTTTTTAATTTGAGAACTTTTCACACTCCAACAAACCAAAAGCCAAAAAAGTTATGCTCTACAAACTGCAAACAAAATATGAAATGTATTTTTCGACAGACGGCGGCGGGAGACTAAATGCATATAATTTCTGTTTATTAATACGCTTGGCTAGCGGAAAAATAATTTACAATTTTTTGTTGATACACCGTAGAAGTAGATAAAATCACATGAGAGTGGAGTATGCTAATGAGAGTTACCAACGAAAAGTGTTTCCAAAAAGTAAATTCCTACCAAATCGAAATTGTATTTTGGGATTCGTGAAAACGTAGATATTGAAATACAAAAATATGTGCTTACCACTGCAGTGCACTGCTAAGAGATTATGGATTCCAAGAAGGTTGAAATTTCTAGAAAATATATCCTTTGCGTTTAGAAGAAAATGAACTTGAATTGGCATTGCCAATTTAGCAAGTTTATTAAAAGCAAAACATATTATTTTTCTTGGAAGTCCGTTTAAATGCTTGGGATAAGGGTTCATCAGATTATGTTGTAAACTTCTTTATTTTATCGGAAAATGACAAAAGCTAATATTCGGCCAGTACGTGGGTAGTTAGAGTTTACCATAGTTTGATAGCAAGAGCTAAGATCATTAAATTTAAATATGACAAAGACTTCCACAAAATAAAACAAGAGAGAACGTTATAGTCGGGTGCCCTGACTATCAGATACCCGTTACTCAGGTAAAGGGAGTGCAAGGGAGATGGAGATTGAAACTTTGATCCCGCATAACTTTTTAACGAATGGTCCGATTTGAAAAATTTCTTCTACATTTCGATAGGTATTGATAAACACAATAAAACTGCATTTTTACTTTTCCGAAATATTTAAATTTTTAAAATCGTATATAAGCGATTGTGGGCGTTAGAGGGGGCGTGGCACCCTTTTGAAACAAACTTGCGCTGCGTAGGAACTCCTAGAATCTGCATGCAAAACGCCAATCTTCTAGCTTTTATAGTTTCCGAAATCTCAGCGTTCATACAGACAGACAGACGGACAGACAGACGGACAGACGGACAGACGGACAGACGGACATGGCTAGATCGACTCGGCTAGTGATCCTGATCAAGAATATATATACTTTATGGGGTCGGAAACGCTTCCTTCTCCCTGTTACATACTTTTGCACGAATACAATATACCCTTTTACTCTACGAGTAACGGGTATAACAAGAAAGAACACTATGGACGAATATCAGATACCGTTACTCAGCTTAAGAGAGTGCGAGGAAGATGGAGCACATCGACTGCTTGCACTGCTTGCACGCGCGCAATCTAGTGGCCATTCCATTACCTGCTCATAACTTTCTAATGAATGGTCTAATTTTTAGATGTTGCACGTTACATGCATTGAAAAATGTTGTATAAGTTAAATAAATTATTTTTCTTGGAAATCCCTTTGAAAGCATCGGCAAAATTTTTCATTACATTTCGGGAAAATTTGTTTTCCGGAATGGACCCCCAATTTCTAGGTCCTTCGACCCGCCCGCCCTTCCATGTGGTAATGCAATTGTCAATAATTAAGTAAAGTTGCATACAGTGTAAACATTCCTCACTAATTGTTGTTTCTGCCGGCGCTTGGTTTGTTTTTATTATTTTAGCATAATATTTTTCCCGCCGAGTGAAACATTTTGCTCCTACTTTTTTTCTGCCTTTTGTTCCCCATGTTATTTCGGTGTATTTGAGTTTATATAGCGTAGAAAATGTTTATTTATTAAGCACACACATAAATTTGTATTATAAGCGCTGACTAAATCAACAAAGCGTTTTTGGTAAATGGGTTTTTGGAAGGGCGGCGGCCTGTGTATCCTGGAGTGGAGTGGTTTCCTGCCTGTTTACGTAATTGGAGTGCCGTGGTCAAAGTTAATTGTTCCGCTGCCAAATATTTACAGGTGGGATTTTCTAATTGGACTCGAATGACAGATAACTATCGCGTATCCGGCGAAACGAAACTTTCCCCCAGCGAACGGGACGTTTCATCCATCGATAACTTTTGATTCGGCCAAGAGAGCTTATCGTCGCGAGCCGCAACTTTTTTCCTCCCGATCCAATTTGCCTGGACTTCTCCCCAGCCGTGTCCAGTCCACCCCATTCTAATTAAGCCCCAATTGGATTGGCCCGCGACTATCGCATTACCGAACTTTTCGCCGAGATCCGAAGTTACTCCGCCCGTGCATGTGCGGTCGCAATCACCGCGTTGACAGTTTCCGTACCCGCTGTGGGTTTTCCTCTTCATTTCCGACTTTGCCGGGGGCAACCTCTCCTCCTCTTTTTTTTACTCCACGGCCTCTGACAAATTTTACATATTAGGGCCACCAAACGCGGTTTGCATTCTAAAAAACAAAAAACAAAGCGGGTGAAAAATAAAGGATTTTTGCCGAGCACAAGGTGGACGTGTTGACGACTCCCTTTTTTCCAAGTCGTTTGCTCAGGAAAGCCGGTGGGTGGAAGGGTGAAAGAAAAGCCGGGGGGAAAGAAATCAGTTGAAAGCTTTGAGCGGCATTAATTGGATTTCAATCTGCATGGAAAAAGGGCCGTGAGGGCGGGACGACTGAGTTTTGGGTTGTCGCGCTTAATGAGAGGAGGAAATTTTTCAAGCGACGCGGCAAATGTTTCAATTTTTGTTGAAAGAACCTTTTTCGCCTGTTTGCCTCTGGTAAGTATTTGACACATAAGCCGCCATTTTGTTGGCGGGGTTAGATATTATGTGCACCCTATATACCACAGATACCCTGTAAAAAACAGCGAAAAGTAATAATGACTGAAATCTATTAAACCTTAAATATCGCTTAACCAAAGATTCAAGTTGCAGAATAGACTTAATTTTCAATTTTATACGCATGGTAAATTTCTGGTATTTATAGGCATATAGTTTTGACCGTGCAATACTGGTAAATTTGATTTTAAATAATATCATTTTGCCGTTTATTCTCGCTCGGAGATTCGATTCTCTGACTTTGAAAAGGTGAGCAAGAGCAATATGGCGACTCTCTTAATTCGAAATAGATCGAGATAGAACTTTAAGTTACTTGAGTCGGAGGGAGAAAGACACATTCAAAATTCAAACTGAATTTCAAATTGAGATGCCGCATATCAAGTCAAAGTATATACCACATGATATGAAATTGATCATCGGTTCTTATGAATTTTTTTTCAGGTATATTATTGAAATAACAGAAAAGAATCATTGAATTTTAAAATACAGACCGTTTTTTAGTTAAACATTTTATTTAATTTTTTTAAATTATATTTTTAACCAATCTAAAGGTAACTTCCAAAGTCGATTTATTCGCACCATCCACATTAATTGTTCTATGCGTTCGACAGTTTCGCCACGCTGGCGCATTAATTTCGCTAATTTTGACAGGTTCTTGGAGGTTGAGTTGAGTTTCTTTCGAGTTTTTCTTCGATTTTGGCTTGCCACGGATTTCCATGTAATTTATTTTTAATTTCCCCCCATTCAGGCATTTTTCAAGAAGAGAGAGCACCGTAATTACGCGTCTAATGAGACAACAAAGCAAGGTCACGGTTGGTCAAAGTTGGAGGAGAGAAAAGGAAAGGGTTTGGCCAAGATTAGAAAAGAGACGAAGGAAAAGTGTCACCAATTTGCATAATTGCACCGATTTTTCTTCGCCGTTGGGCCCCGTGTTTTTCATCGCCCTTTTAATTGACAAAATCGTTGATTAATTGCTTTCGACCGCAGTGCCCGCAGTGCGAGGCTCAATTAGGCGGCAAGCGAGTTCATTTGCCGGACAACTATGGACATGTGCGAGATCGAAGCTCTGCCTTGTTTTTAATTGTCTCTGACATTTATGGCTGACAGCAGGCCGATCCACCTCCCGAGCATTCTGACCAATTTGGTTAATGGCCATAATATTTGTTTAGTCAAAGCAAACACAACAACAAGTCCGGATAATGACTTTGCCCATAAAAAGCGCGGCCCATAAAAATAATGCATAAATAAAAGCAAATAAATGACAGCATGTAGAACGAAAAAAGAAGCGGTGGTGGAGGTGGTTAGGAAGTGGAAGCTCAAGCCTTGTTCTATATGGAGACGGTCATAAGCAAAACAAATGTTTTCTTGGCCTGGAAAAGTGGTGGTTTCGAACGGGGAAAACCGGGGCAAGGTGGAGAGTGATGTGGCCACAATGAATGTCAAATTTGTGTGGCTTATTAATTGTTCTTTGCATTTGGTTCGCTTCTAATTAAGACAAAATGTTCTTCGGTCCCATTGTCAGTTTTTTCCCTCTTTATAGATCCCACTAACGAGCCCCTGGCACTGGAGCAAATTAACGCGTTTTCAAACAACAATAAGGAGGTTCGAAGAGTGCGAACCCTACACCCGGTTCTCCCAGTGCATTTACCGCAGTGGCCAAAAAAACACGATTCGCTGCACAGATCGCGCGTTGGCCATTCTAATGACTTCCACTGGGCAGTTTGTAATTACGCATTATTCAAATTACAAATTTGCAGCAACAACAAGGACACGGGGTTAGCTGGAAATTTAAACTCTAAACAGGCGCAAAAACAGACGGCGGACCACAAAAATCGGGTCAACTCAAATGACAAATGTGCTGGGCCAAAAAGAGGGGGGTGGACTGCATTCTACCCAAAAGAACACACCACCCACCCGGTGAACACAATATGTTTAAATGCTCTCTGCCGGTAGTATTCACATTCACTGCTCTGCTCTTCGGTTTGACTTTCAAAATGTCAAATACATTAAACGTGCATTTGCGTTGGGGTTAGTTGCGATTTGGTGGCAGAGGCAGCCACAAAAGGGGGTGGCTGTGGGGCAAGCAGATCGAAAGAGTCGTTTAGAGTCCCTGACAGTTGAAATTTACCTTTTGGCCATAATGACATCACGTACACAAAAGGTGTGTGTGCTTTTTCGGAGGTAGGGTAGGGCTGGGGGTTTTTTGACTGTTTCGCTAGTCCATATGCTATTTGTTGCACACTTTTGGCCACTCAAGGGCGTGGCAAAGGGGGGTCGGGCAAAAGGATGCGGCGGGACAGCGTGTGTGCGCTTTGTGGCTTACAGGCCGAAAGCCGAGTGCCGTGGCTAATGCGAATCCGAAAATGGAGCCAATGGACAATCACATAAAACAAATTACATGAAAAGTTTCAGCTGCAAAAGCCCACAAAAGTACGCTACAAAATGCAAGTACCAAGCAGTAATGCAGGATCGGTTTGGTTTGCTTTTGCTGTTGCTTTTCCCTTTAGCCAGGACGAACTGGGGATGCTCTGGCCTGGCCCTCAAATGCAGCAATTTAGATGAGGGGCCAAATCTGGTCTTGCAGTCGTAATGCCAAAGAATCCATGTACAATGACCAGGTAAGACCATTTCGTGTAAGAAGCGAATGCAGCAGCAAATCTTTACAATCAACGCTTTCTGGGGTTCCCCGCTTTTCTCTTCTTTTTTTAGGAGGGGCGTGGCAGCTGCTTGGCTGCCCAGTTACCAAACTGACTGTGGAGATAATCAAATGAAAAAACGTAAATGTCTCGTTAAATTGCACAGAAATTAGATTTTTCTTCGCTCCCTCGCTCACTTTCCCTGCCGCTCTTTTTGCTCGTTCGGTTTTCCCGGAAAAATCAGAGCATGACCACTGGCTGTGTGTGCGTGGGTGTGTGAGTGAGAAGGGGGAGGGGCAGCGCGGTGTGGGACCTGTGTGAAAAATCAAATTAAGTATACGTAAAACGCGAGCTGCGACAGGACATCCCCAGCAACCGAACCGAACCGAGCAGGGGCTCCATCTCCCATCGCCCATCTCCCAGCTGAAAATCAAGGCGAGTTGTCGATTGGTAAAAGCTTTTAAGGTGCCCAGATAAAGGAGGGGGGTGGGAGGTTGGAGGATTCAAGGGGCACCGCACGCTAAAAGCCAACTACTATGCTACCTTTAATTGGATTACAGGTGTATGGCTGTGCGTGTGTGAATGTCCACGGCGACGAGGGTTGGCCAACACACACACTCGAACACCAAAAGTTTGTGCAAAGCATAAGTTTGCATTTTTATGAAGTTGGCTAACCATATGGCACAAGTGCAGTGGCGTGAGTTTTCAGCAGGATTTGGATTTCCAAGCAGATGGAAATTGAGCACCCCGTGTTAGGTGTGAGATTGGGGGAAAACCCTGGGAAATCTTTTCCCTTCCACTCCTCCTCACACTCACACACGATAGTTAAGGGCTCATTCCGCAGTCCATTTAGCACCGCTAACTTGATTAATTTACCCACTCCACCGAACATTTCGCCGAGGCCTTCTGCTCAAATATTCATAAATATGTTTGCAGTTAACGCAGGACAACATTTCGAGCGGTTACAAAGCGAATTGGTTATTAACGTTTGGGGCCAAGCCGTAGCCTAGCATACCCCTTTTATTGCCTCCATTGAGCTGTGCATTTTAATTTAATTAAAAGTTATGGCAAATGTAGCGCAAAGGGGCCGAAAGGGGAAGCCAATAATAAACCAAATTATTGCATGTATTAAATGAGTTTTCCCCTGCTTGTTTGTGTGTGTGGGCGAGTGTGCGAGTGTTGTTGATGTTGCCTGCAATTAGGCGCAGCTGCTGCATGGAGAAAGCAGGGAAAGCAGGGAAAGGAGAGGGAAAGTTGGGGGTTTTCAGGTGGCCCATTGCTGTTTCTGTTTATGGGCCGTGTTCCTGTGGCTTTTGAGCTTTTGCGCCAAAACATTTGCCCTGCCATAACACTATGGGGCATTTGACCTGTTTTTTTGGCATTAATTAATATTTCGAAAACAAAGAAACTTTTTTGAGTTTGGTTTTTTGAAATAAGTTTATAATATTTAAATACATATGTTTAAGAAAAAATTATACACTATAAACAATTTATTAAAAAAAAAAAAAAAAATTTCCTAAATCTACCAACAAAAAAAAATTTTTTTATGGTTTCTAATAATAAAAAAACATTTTCAAACAAACAAAAAAAAAAATTTTGTTTTAGCTTTTTTCTTTGAAGAGTTATTCGATTTTTTCCTGTAAAATCCCACCTATTTGTATGCCAAATACTGGATATGCCTAATAAATAGATGTTTTTAATGAAAATAAGACGCGAAATGTTTTTAAATCAAATATAATGTCATGGCGAAGACAATTGCATTAAATTTATTTAACATTCTATCTTACCAAGCAAGAATAAGACAAATATAGTGTTATATTTTGGCAGTGCCGTAAAAATTGAATTTCTCGAAAAGTCGCAAAAAGCGCAGATTAAGACTGGATGTCCTGAATTGAGAATTGACCCCCCTTTAAAATGGTTCAACCCACAGGCTCAACAAATTTCAACATTTTTTCTAATCTCTATTCAAAGTTGAACTTTATTTTTCCAAACCAATTAAGAGAGACTACTTGCTATATGAAGCCATTGCTACAAATACACTCACGAAATAAGCATCAAAGTAGTATTTACTCATAGTAAGGACATTTTTAATGAATATCCATTTCAAATTTTATGGTTCTACGTCTTGTCGTTGAAGAGATATTCATTTTATATATGCACTGCAAAATCAAGCAAAATGTAAACATGTTGTGTTCGCTTGCTACGCCTGACTTTAACAGCTGTTATTTTAACATTGGACTGTTAACTTAACATTTGCGGTATGTAACATTTTATTTTGATCTATTCTTAATACGTTTCCATTAATGTTTTGAAAATTTGAATACTTGTAAAAAACACATTTATGCCAAAAAAACAGGTCAAATGCCCCATAGTGCAACGTCAGTCCTTAATAGAAAATTTAGGGCGCGTGCTTGTGTTCTCTCTTAGTTTAGTCGATGCAGCGAATAGAAAAATAACAAATTTTAATTTAACAAACGCTTCACAAAGTGAGCTTAGATTTGAAAATAAAAGATTTGTTTTATCAAGTGCCATGTTTCACCATGGAAATGCATTAAATGAAGGACATTATACATCAGTTTTAAGAAAAGATGGAACATTTTACAAAGCTAATGATACAACCATCTGTAAATGTTTTTGGCCACGTAACAGCAAAGATGTGTATATACTGTTTTATGTTGAAAAATAATTTAAAAATTTCAGAAAATTATGGGAATCTTTAAGGTTTTTTTTGAATGCTAATTGGGCAGTGAACACATTTATTTTTTAGTTGGCAAAAATCCTCAAACTGAACCCTCCTCGAGGGTGCCGACTGGAAATGACGCTACAGTGCTTGCAATATATCAGGCGGCGTTCAGCTAAGATCAGGGGTCAATCCTATGTGCTCTATATTTTTATACCCGTTACTCGTAGAGTAAAAGGGTATATTGTATTCGTGCAAAAGTATGTAACAGCTAGAAGGAAGCGTTTCCGACCCCATAAAGTATATATATTCTTGATCAGGATCACTAGCCGAGTCGATCTAGCCATGTCCGTCTGTCCGTCTGTCCGTCTGTCTGTCTGTCTGTCTGTCTGTCTGTCTGTCTGTCCGTCTGTCCGTATGAACGCTGAGATCTCGGAAACTATAAAAGCTAGACGATTGGTATTTGGCATGAAGATTCTTGGAGTTCCTACGCAGCGCAAGTTTGTTTCAAAAGGGTGCCACGCCCCCTCTAACGCCCACAATCGCTTATATACGATTTTAAAAATTTCAATATTTCGGAAAAGTAAAAATGCAGTTTTATTGTGTTTATCAATACCTATCGAAATGTAGAAGAAATTTTTCAAATCGGACCATTCGTTAAAAAGTTATGCGTGTTCAAAGTTTCTATCTCCATCTCCCTCGCACTCCCTTTACCTGAGTAACGGGTATCTGATTGTCGGGGCACCCGACTATAGCGTTCTCTCTTGTTAATAACTAAGTTATATGGGGATGACTTTTGGTCATGGTATGATGTATACTAATATGTAAATTAAACCCAGGGTATAAATTGTCCCTTTAAAAACTTCTGATATCAAACAAAAACACCTCTTAACGAGGTAAAAAAATAGTGACGACCGCACCTTCAACATACAAAAGATCTGATATCATATTTTGTGACGAAAAATAATTTTACATTCCAAAATATAAAAACACTTTCTAAAATTTACTTTTTCGGCACGCTACAATAGAAAATGTTCGTGTGGGTAAAATCTTATAAATTTGTCTGAAGCGGGCCGAATGAGTAAATTTTAGAAAGTGTTTTTATATTTTGGAATGTAAAATTATTTTTCGTCACAAAATATGATATCAGATCTTTTGTATGTTGAAGGTGCGGTCGTCACTATTTTTTTACCTCGTTAAGAGGTGTTTTTGTTTGATAAATAATATAGAGTTAATGTATAAACATTTATACCCACATTTTGTTATTCCCTGTAATTTACAACCTGCTCAAGCTGCCACATAGGTAGCAGTATACTTGTTATTGTTGAATAAACATAAACCTTTTAAAAAAAAAAAAAAAAAGGTTTATAGTCTACTACTGTAGGCAAAAAGTAAGGTAAACTTGTTTGTAAATTGAAAAATGTTTATTTATTCTCCTAAATCACCCCCCTCAAAGTACTCCTCCCCATAAAATACACCTATTTTTGAGCACTTATTCCTTCAATTCATAGACGTGTTGGTCATCTGTTGACGTCGATGCTCGTCCGATCGTCTTTGTACCTTATAAACATTTTTATGGGACATGGTAGAATCACTAAAGGCTTTCCGCAACATCCTCGACGTTTTCGCAGACGAAATTTCCATCCGCAAAAAAAAAAATTTTTATGACACTTCTCCGCTTAGTTAAATCAGACATTGTAAATCGTTTGGAAAACACAAGCGTTAATATAGTACTGATACTGACATTGACTTGAAATTACCCCCAGATGTCATCAAAAGTCCTGCTAACTCAAGAACAAAAAGAAGAAATCCGCAATGTTATTTTTTTACAAACAAATTCACCTTACTTTTTGCCCATTTTGGTTCTATGATTTCTATTGAGTATCTCTAAATGAAATAAAATCAGAAATAGTATTACAAAATAATAATATCCTTTTTCAAGTGCCTTAATTTTTCTTGTCTGGTTGTGGTCTACCGCCTATCTACTTGCCCCGTCCTGCGACACCAAAGTGGGGAACCTGGAGAAATCAGAGCTACCCATTCGTTGTGTTTTGAATTATTTTGAATTATGCATTCTGCGAAATTTGGTTCCGCGTTCGTTCGCTGCACAAGCTAAATTTATTATTAGATGCCGCATTACGTGGAAACATTTTTGGGTGGATGCCGCTGCTTTTGCACATTGCACCACCTGGCATCCAAAAGGTGCAGTGATTCATCAGAATTTATGCAGCCAGCAAGGGTTCCGGGTTCGCTGCCAGTGGCAGTTGCTCCTCCCGTATACACACATTTTTTTTGTGGCCGCCCATATAATTTGATATGCTGCCTTGGCAGTTGCATTTTGCTGTGGCTCATAAATTTGCGGAGCCAGGCAGCAGGATCTCCAGGATCTTTTGGATGCGGAGCAGAATCAGCTGGTGTGGGGGGCAAGGCATTTGTCTGGTGCTCTGACATGCATGGCATTAACTGCGAGCTTTGGATTAATGAAGTGCCGCCCAGATTAGGCGGAGCGGGGGAGATGGCGTATAAAAGTTATTGACAAAACTGTTGTTGGCCATAAATATAGTTATGGCCTCTAGCTGGCGTGACTTGAGACTGCAGTTAAATTAATTGCCTGGGCTCGTAAACACCTCCGAAAGTCCACCACCAGCACTCTCATGCATGTCGTCTGCCTATTATTCAAGCAACAATTTGATCATGAGCACACTGGGTGCTCTATAAGAAGGAAGTTCGAGTTGGCCAATTGTTTGGAGACTTTGATTCACAACTAGTTATTGCTGACATCCGTAAATATATTAACCATAGATAACGCCACGGGCAACTATGAAACTTGCAGATGTGTTTGGAAGACAAAAAGATTGATTGACATAATTTCGATAATTATAATATTTTACACATATATTATCTTGAAAAACTTCCATTAAAAAGGTAATAAAATAAGGATCGTTGATTTTTTAAAAGCAAAAGAACTTTGCAAAATGGTTTTAAATTCAAAAGAATACATTAATAAAATTGCCTCGCTGAAAATCATATTTTTCTTTGATAAAGATCCTTGTGTTTTAATAAAAATCACTAAGAATATCTTTTCTAGATGCGATCATCAGAAATGGTTTTCCATATAGGGTATCCCAACATATCAGAGACTTGTCGTTTGCCTATTTAACGGCTTTTTAACACTTTTTGGCTAAACAGCTCACGTGCTAGTGGTGCACGCAACTTTTCCGCCCGAACGCGGCACATAAAATAATAATTATAATAAGCGAGTCGCTTGCCATAGAGACCACCTCTAATCATAAATCCCGGGGGCCAAGGGATGGAGCAGCTAGCAGGCGGGAAAAGCATAGCCTTTGCCAACTTCCGCTGTCGAGTTGTTTTATGCTTCCGGCCAGCGGAAGTGTTTGCCTAGTTGGCGCGCTAGTTTTGTCGCCTCGCCAAGGGGGAGGTCTTTGGATTGACGACAACTTTGATTTGCATACTCCTCGGGCTGAGTTTCAGGCTTTCAGTTCCCAGTTTATGTGTACATAGTTCGAGGCCGAGGACCAGTCCCAGTCACTGTCAGCATCACCATCACCGTCACAGTCACCGTGGCATTCACAAAGACAGTGCGAAAGCGTGACAACAATGCAGAATCTTGTGTCGAGCCAATTACCCAGGACACATTAGGTCCTGCGTGCCGTTGCCACTCCGGAGCCGAGGAAATCAAAATGCAATTGAAGCCGCCCGGCAGTCAGTGGCTGCAAAAGGCTAAGCCATCTTTGCATGACACTGGTTTGGCAGCTGCAGCCCGGCTTTCGAGTCCCATTTCCCTGTCGCCGTGAGTGGGAAAACTTGTTGAGCTCTCCCCAAACGAGACCGGCTGGATATCCTCCTTGAAATGATGAGATGAGGCATGCTTCTAGCTCTAGCTTTTAAGATCGACTCATTTAAAGCCCTGGAAGTCGACTGAAGAGAAAAAATGAAATAAATAAAGAAGAAAACGCACAACTTTTTGACGGGAACACAGAAGCGCGAACAACTTTGTAAGTTTTTCTGCAAAATTGCTTGGAAAAAATTGAAAATTATTTATGCTGTGTGCAGTTTGAAGCTGTCAATAGCCTTGCACCACCGACTCCACCCCACCGGCCCCCTTAAAAGTATACAAAGTTGTCAGTTGCCCGCTGGCGGCATGCGCTTGCATGCAAAAGTCTACTTTGTTGCCTTAAGTACTTATGTCGGGGCCAGGGAAAGGATGGGAAGTCAGCCAGGACGAAGATGCATTCGCCTTCCCGCCATCGTTGAATACTTTGTCTTTGTCCGGGTCCGGCGCTGGAAATAGTCCGTTTTCGCTCCTGGTACACCGATAAAAACAGCTTCATATAAATTCCATACTTGTTGACCAAAAAGATAAAAAGTAAATCTTAAGCGAACTAGGGTTGAAAACGATAACTAATTTTAATGTAATTTTACATTTAAATTATTAGTAATTTTTGACTATTTTTAAGAATGAAAACATATTTGTTGGTATATTTTTTGCAGAATATTATATTGGCTTTGTAGAATATTATATTGTGATACTAAAATAAAGTATTCTTACATACAAAATATTTTTTAAAATTATACTCATGTCTTTTAAATGTTTCTTCGTGCGCTGAATTGAATTTTTCTTTGAATTTTTTGCTTTTGTTATTTTTAAAATTAATTTTTGATATCAAACAACTATCAGAAACTAGTGTTATTAGACTCTTAGTTTTAATATCATAATATTTTAAAATTTATCAGTCTAATAAATTAAATTTGTATACTAAAATAATGTAATTATGTTATGTTATTATAGAATAATATTAATTTACTGCGTTACTAATTTTCGTGCGTTGGCTTTGCTGAATATTATATTGTGATTCTAAAATAAAGTATTCATATATACAACTTATTTGTTAAAATTATACTCATGTCTTCCAAATTTTTCTCCGTGCGCTGCTCTTTTCTTAGCCATGGCTGCACGGCTTAGCATAATTTTAGGCAAACTCACGTTGCTTAGTTTATAGGCAGCTGGTCCTGCTTCAGCTCATCACCGTCGCCGTCACCGTCTTTGTCCCGCTTCAGTTTGCAGAATGTCAACTGTTTTTAATTGCCAAGACAGGACAGCCAACATTGTCTGGGGCCTCAGCCCCTCAACTTTCGCCTTTCTCCTTTCCATTCTTCGGTTGCTTTGGCACGCCCGAGACGACAAAATTAGCCTTCCCTCGCCGCCCTTTCCGTCCCCTTAAAATAACTGTAAAATTGTGTAACAAAAGGATTTTCATAAGCTGCGCTCATAAACTATTGGAACGGATTGTGGGTGGCAGCGGGCGGAAGTGTTTGGAGGCTCAATTTAATGGCGTCGAACTTTGTAGAAGGCGACTTGCCGAAAATGTTCGCCAGATTTCTGCATAAATATTTTAAGGCCACTGCTAATGCCTTTTGTGTAACGAAGCTGACCGTTGGGGGTGGAAGAGATATGGGTAATAAACTTTTAAGGCATTTTGCGCCAATAGACTGGTAATGTTCTGTATTAAATAATTGAACAAAAAATATTGGTAGCTATCCGGAAAAAAAAATGTTTCCCTTTTTGAAAAAATTCTGAAAACTATTTTTATGTATTTGTCATTTTGAAATTTCTCTTCTAAAAGGGCGCACTCATAAACTTAGAATAATTAAAATATAACTTCCTAAACCTTTTTAAATCATTATTATTTTTACAACATATTTAAATTATAAATAAACAAATTTTTGTTTAAGAAACAATTTTTTTAAGATGAAGTACTGAAACCTTCAAAATTGTAGTGGATATCTTCTATGTTATAGTTTAACATGACATGAAAACTTTTTCAGTTTTAAAATAAATATATTCCGAAGCCATTAGGTTAAATTAAAAACCTTAAACGTGGCCATCGCAAATGTCGTTCATTATTTATTACTACCGACTACCGACAGTTTTTCTTTACGTCATTCCCGATCAATGTAATTGCAGCACTTCACGAACGTTTCACATTCTCTGATTTAACTTGCATATGGCTAATTGTTTTATCGTTTGCATTTTTTCCTTGCAGGTAAGTCTGGCAATTCATTCGGCATTCGGCGAAATGATTTCCTTAAACACTTTTGCGATTCCCGGGTGAGTTTTTCCCTGGTCCGCTCCATCTCGAGCCCCAATTACGAATATTTACAGTGGGATCAGAGTAATGGTCGATGATGACTGAGGCAGGGAAGGCGGCCTGCGGTTTGTGGCAGGCTTCCCTCACCCGATATACTTACTTAATAAAAATTTCCAACAATTCAATATCATTTTTATTTGCGGAGCCGTAATATTGAATTTCGCCCCATTTCAGTGGTATTTATTCGCATCTACACTTGGCCGGAATAACCGCACCCAAAGTCCCCTGCCGCCCCCTCATGTAATCACACAAACATATAACTTTTCACTCAATTATACACAACAATAAATATTGAATACAAACAAACATGGCGCACAGTGGGCACTTTATTTAATAATAAACTCCTCGGAAAAGCACACATCTCCTGCTCCTGTTCCTGGAATATTTCCACCCGGCCTTTGCCTTTGCCGTTCCCCGGCATCCTTCGCATTCGCTTAATATGCATTAAAGTGCAATTCATATTTATTTGTGCAAATTTTTCACTTGCTCCGTGAATCGGATGCCAAGCCGCGTTTCATTTCACTCCATTCCATTCCGTTTCGTTTCATCTGCCTCCTGAAGCTCCGCCCCTCCCACTTTCCACATTAATATGTTGGCAGGAAGAAGTTGCAAGTCCCCGATAGTCATTTTCGCAATACCCTTTACCATTATGATGAGAATTATAAGGGGAAAGGTAGAATTAGCAAAATTATGTGTAATTTCATGTATATCACATTTTAAATTGGATTACACGGTTTGATCATCATACGATGATCAATTTGTGGTATCAATTTGACTTGATATGCGGCATATAAATTCGATGTGCTCTAAACGTAAATAACGTGTTATAAGTAGGCCAGTTCGAACATCGAATGTGTCCTTCTCGCTCCCACTCATGTAACTTAAGCTGCCATATTGCTTCTTCCTCTCTTTTTAGAAGTCAGAGAATCTCCGAGAGAGATATGCGTATAAATAACAAGAATTTACCATGCGTACATCGTTTTGATCCTGTCCTGTTTTTTTATTGCCTGGTAACAACATTTTTAAAATTAAATTTAAAAAATATTTTTTGTGAAGTGCTTTTTAAAATAATATTTCAATTTTTAATTTAATATGTTTGAATTAAGAACTGCTTAATTATGAATTATTTTTGTGTGATCTTTTAGCTGATCTGTCACCTTTTCAGAAATTCCGAAAAGTAAATGGACAAAAATTACAAGTCCTTCCTCTTTCGAGCGCTCTGCGTGAGCTATGCGCACGCATAAACAATAAATAAGGCTTCATAATTTTCCTTCATTGAACTTGCCGAACCGCACTCGTCCTCCGGGTCCTCCAGTCCGCCCACCACGACCCCTGACCCCCGACCCCCGCCTTGCGGCAGTGCTTCATCATGGTGCTTCGGCTCCTGCTCCTGCTGCTCCTACTGCCGCTTCCACAAGGCCCGCATTGTTGTCATTGGCGACCCGGAGAGTCCGTTGCCGATCCGTGGGCCGTGCCTTGCACTGGAGTCCGTAGTTGCTGCTGAATCCTGTGAACGTGCTTTTGTCGTAATCCTTTGAATTTCGTTGCAATAATTCCACTTGAATGTTTATTTGTGTATACAGCACCACGCCCACACCCGGCTACCCACCGCCCACCGCCCACGATGAAAGGGGGGAGGGATGGGTTTATAAGGTTATTGTTTGCGTCATGGGCGTCAGTTTAAAACGCACTCTGCCATCGCCTTGAAACCGTAGGCCAGGCTAGCACAGTTGCCGTGTAATCTTAGCCATTTGTTTGCTCTTCTCGGGGGGCGGGGAGGTTGGTGGCGAATATCTGCAAATACGCCAAATGACAGGTGGCCTCTTGCCGGGGGAAGTAAATGCGAGGAATAGAGAATGAAATCCATAAATTTTTTGCCATTGCCATTCGCAAAAACTCGAATCCATAAGCCATTGATGCTTTTTCCATTAGTGACAGCCCCGGAATCCTTGTACTGTTCGGCACTCCCGTATTTGTATTGCCAGGATCTTGGGTTTTGGGAATGCGAATGGGAATAGACGGCTCTTTTCATATTCAATTAGCTGGGCATTAATTTTTGTAGTGCTGATAAGAGGGTGCTGTTGTGCAGCACGCATGTAATTAAAATTGGTTTAAGTGCGCCCTGCAGTCGCAAAATGGGCCCAAGGCGCCACAGAGATTAGAGTCCTGCAATTGGGCGATTGAGGAGGGGCTGTACTGTACACTGTATGCGCAATTCGGTGAATAACTTTCTGGGGTCTAAACCGGACCCAGTCATCATCCAGCCATTTAAGCCCCCAGCATTTGCCCTTCCTGCGCCCTCAAGAGTGTCCCTTTTTCGATAGCTTCAAAGTAGCTTAGTTATCTGCCGGGCCCCCACATCCTATATCCCCATCCCCCCTCCCGAACATCCTCGTCTGCCAGTCAAATAATCCAAGTCAAGCCTAAGCAAAGCGCATTCCATTCCATGAAAGTTGCCCAGGCGGCTGGCCGTGTTGTTGGAGCGAGCAAATTAACAAAACAAAAGCCATAGCCCAACAATAGGCGCTGCAGTTGGGCTGCTGGCTGCTGGCTGTTGGCCCTGTTCTGTTGGCAGTTGGCGAAACAAGCCAAATCCAAATACAAACAGACAGTCTTGACCAAATACCAAAGCGAAAACGAAGAGCTCACCATTTCTGAGGGGGGGTGGAGGCTAGCCAGACTCGATGCCTGAATTTATGCAGTGTTTGGTTTGTTATTACCAAGCGAAGGTTGCATTCGGTTTTGGGGGAAATGCATCAGCAGCAGCAGCTCATTTCCTCCTTTCTGGTCGGGACCATTCCATTGGAGAGGGCTTCGCTTCGTTAGAAAAACCCGCATGCAAAAGTTGCCCCGTGGCCGGTGTGAAGGCCATGCCAGCTACAGGGTCAACACTGCGAAAATCGAATTGGCCAATATATCTTGGGTTGTGGCCCTTATGGCCAATTCAAGACAATTACAGTTTTTGAGAGGCTTAGCTTTCCAGAAGTACATCATCAGTATCTTTCCATCGAAAACTGTAAAATGTACATACTGTATTCCTTGATTGATTTTCGACTATTTTAAATCCAACAACATTACATTAGTGTAAAAAGAAAAATTAAACTTTTTCGGTATGGAAGATCTTACGCATTACTTAACCTTGCTTACTTGAATTTTTGTAATTAAATATTTATGATTTGGTACAAAATAAAATTATAAATTTTAATGGATTACAATTAACGTTTAAAATGCATCAAGCAAAAATACATCTTAACGAGGTAAAACCTAGTGACGATCGCACCTTCAACATTCAAATATTTTCAACTTTATTTACGACTAAATACTTCCTAATTTGTCATAATTTCCTATATAGGGGAGAAGGGGGCTGTAATAGTAGGACAAGTTTGGTTAGACATAGCAGCTATAAATAAAAAGCCATGGGAATGAGTCTGGTGTCATCGGAAAGGCTGTTCTTTTGGTTATAACTTTTTTCATCATCATTTTGAAGTCAATTGCAAAGCCTTCGAGGAACGTTGCAAAATGTCAGCTTACTTTTTAAACCAGTCTAGCACCATTACTGGGGTAATAACAGTACGAAATTTACTTTCGCTGTTAACGGAATAGGGTAAAAGAGATCATTTTCATAAATTTTTTTGGACTCTTTGGACACTAATCCTTCGATCTAAAATGGAGTACATTCGTTGTGGTTTTTTTCTATCCTTTCTGTGCTATTAAAAATGCGGTTATAGCTGTTTGACGCAGAGTTCCATATATTTGTGAATTTATTATTTTTCTTCCTTAATTCAAATTCCATTATTCCTTAAACATTCCGCGTTGTCAAATTTTTGATTTGCCGCTCTTAACTGCTACTCAGGTCATTTTGCTTAGTTTGACAGCAATCTGGCTCACCAAACTCTCAAATACATAATTGCTCTTTTGTACTTTTTGTGAATGAGTGATTGGTAAATGACCAAAAAAGTTTAAAAATAATAGTTTGAGCCAAGAAAAAATTCTTATTTGGGTATATTGCTCTTGCAAATGCATTTCGCTCTGTGTTGCAACTGCAGATTGAACGCCTGTTTGCATGCAATCCCAATCCCATTCCCATTTCCAATCCCAGTTCCAATCCCCTTCTTTCCGCCCATCTCGGTGCTTGCAATCTCAGTTTGTGGTTAATATTATGCTGCATTTCTCATTTCGCGCAGGTTGTTGTTGCTATGCTTGTTGCTATCGTGCGATGTGATGTTGTTGCTGCTGCCGGTTTATTATCGCTGGCATTGCCAGTACAAACACCTTCACTTCGCTTCACCCCACATCCGGCACCCTTTTTGGGGAACTGCATTCAAGGGTTTATCTATCTGTACGTTGGTTTTTGGTTGCCACCGCCTACGCCTCCGCCTCTTCCTCCGATCCTGTTCGTCCTGCACTGGGCCTGTTGTCCCTGTTGTTATTGCAATGTTTTTGACAAATAGTCAGGGAAATGCACACGGATGTCTGTTTATTGTGCCGTGCATGCGGTTTACGTTTATCTTCAACTTATGCAGACAGTTCGCTTCAGTTCGGTTCGGTTTTGCCTGGGTGTGCTGGGTATCCTGGGTGTGTGCAGTGTTTCTAGGACATCCTGTGGTCTGAGACATATTTGGGGGCACGGGGACGGGTACGGGGACGGCGATGCGAAAGTGCGAGTGTGGTGTTTGGTCCAGACATATTTTGTTGTGGTTGCCGCTCCTATTCTCTGGGCCCCAGACCACAAGATCAACTCACTGGCCCTGGGCGAGTGGTTTGGTTTAGCTTCTGGTGGCTCCTGCAAGCCGGTGGCCCATTGTTTGTTCCCTTCATGCCTGCACTTGCAGCAACAATAATAATAATAATAATAATCTAATTAAGACCCGAATTTATCGGAAACGAGCTGGTGCTCAAGGCTTTTTCTGCTGCCATCAGGGTAATTAACAAATGTGAGCTAGAAGCCATTCAAGCTATCAGCATGTGGCATTTGAACGACGTTTAGGGCAAAGGCATAGGAATTCCCGGAATCAATTCCCAAAAGCCCCTCTCGAGGTAATCCCCCAGTAGTGGGCTTCTCCAATTGTCTTTCGGCAGATGCAAAAATTAATCAAACGGCTGGGAAAGCCTTCAGATGATGCTTATTAATAAACTTTTAATACTTTCGCAATCCGCTTAGAGTTCAGCCGAGGAAAAGCCTAGGATCTCGGCTCCGGGAAGCAGGAGCTTTGCTCTTGTTCTGCTGCCTAAAAGTGTGCAATAAATCATTGATGCCGACTAATTGAGTCGGAAGCTGAAGCAGTGGAAGTGTGTGTGTGCGCAGGGCGGACTGCAACTAATTGGCAGGTCGAAAGTATGCAGGACGAACCGAAACTAATGCAATTAGCCAAGAAATGCCAACATCTTCGGAGCTTCGCAGCTGGGAAGAGATACACGTACTGGAAGTATGCAACAAAAGCCAATTACAGCCCGAACAATGGGAAATTATGCACAGAATTTGACATTAGATTAGACCTCGTGACAGGCAGAGGGCCATAAACAAAAGGTTCGCTTCTGTTCGGTTCGAAGTTTTCAATTCTCATTCTCGGCGGCCCGAAAGTATGCTAAAGTAAAGTTTGCCTGCAAAATGCCATGCCTAACTCAATTATGCACTATGGGGCATTTGACCTGTTTTTTTGGCATAAATGTGTTTTTTACAAGTATTCAAATTTTCAAAACATTAATGGAAACGTATTAAGAATAGATCAAAATAAAATGTTACATACCGCAAATGTTAAGTTAACAGTCCAATGTTAAAATAACAGCTGTTAAAGTCAGGCGTAGCAAGCGAACACAACATGTTTACATTTTGCTTGATTTTGCAGTGCATATATAAAATGAATATCTCTTCAACGACAAGACGTAGAACCATAAAATTTGAAATGGATATTCATTAAAAATGTCCTTACTATGAGTAAATACTACTTTGATGCTTATTTCGTGAGTGTATTTGTAGCAATGGCTTCATATAGCAAGTAGTCTCTCTTAATTGGTTTGGAAAAATAAAGTTCAACTTTGAATAGAGATTAGAAAAAATGTTGAAATTTGTTGAGCCTGTGGGTTGAACCATTTTAAAGGGGGGTCAATTCTCAATTCAGGACATCCAGTCTTAATCTGCGCTTTTTGCGACTTTTCGAGAAATTCAATTTTTACGGCACTGCCAAAATATAACACTATATTTGTCTTATTCTTGCTTGGTAAGATAGAATGTTAAATAAATTTAATGCAATTGTCTTCGCCATGACATTATATTTGATTTAAAAACATTTCGCGTCTTATTTTCATTAAAAACATCTATTTATTAGGCATATCCAGTATTTGGCATACAAATAGGTGGGATTTTACAGGAAAAAATCGAATAACTCTTCAAAGAAAAAAGCTAAAACAAAATTTTTTTTTTTGTTTGTTTGAAAATGTTTTTTTATTATTAGAAACCATAAAAAAATTTTTTTTTGTTGGTAGATTTAGGAAATTTTTTTTTTTTTTTTTAATAAATTGTTTATAGTGTATAATTTTTTCTTAAACATATGTATTTAAATATTATAAACTTATTTCAAAAAACCAAACTCAAAAAAGTTTCTTTGTTTTCGAAATATTAATTAATGCCAAAAAAACAGGTCAAATGCCCCATAGTGCGTTGTAAATAGTTTCCGCAATGTGCACACTCGCTATCTTCAATATTTTTCCAATTTCCATAATTAAATGATAATAATTCATTCATTGTGCATTTTCTATCTATAGGAACAGAAAGTTGAGCAATTACGTTTTCTGTTATTTGAACATTTGGCCTATAATCGCAGTTAGAGCATTTATTTATTTATTTATTTATTTATTTATTTATTTATTTATTTACTTACTTATTTATTTATTTATTTATTTATTTTATTTTATTTATTAAAGTTAATAATTGTATAATGGAACGGTTTAAAACAATTGGATACGCACATACTAAATTCAACGCTTTGGCTGCGTAAGTTGTTTTGACCTGGCAAAAGTGGCTATTTTCGTTTCTGAATAACTTTTAAGCGCGATTTTTTACATAAACATGATATATACCAAAATTTAAGGAATCTCAAGGGCTATACAGTTTAAGGTTGTAAGGAAAATCGTTAGAGCCGTTTTTGAGAAAATTAAAAAAAAGCTAAAAAAAAAGTTTAAAAAAATGGTATTTTGTTTATATCTTTTTAACTATTACATTTACACAAATTGCATATAGAAGGCGTTTATAGCATTTAAAAATACCTTTCAAACGAGATGCAGTACAAGTCTGTAGCTTTAGTAGTATAGAAGTTACGGCTTTCCGAATTTTAGCTATTTATAGCTGTTTTCCCGCTAAACTAGCTAGTTTTTCCAAAAGTGGTAGAACAAAAGTTTTTTATATCGATGTGATGAACGTCATATCAAATTTTCAGAACTTAAAAAACATATTTTGGACAAGTGGACAAACTGACAAACAGAATTAAATTTTCATTTTGGGAAGAAGAAGAAAATCTTATTTTGGCTATAACTTTTGAACGGAGCGTCGGATTTTATCGTACGACCCCTTATTCGACGGGTATTTTCAATAAGAACACAACTAAAACATTGCGAGGGGGCATTTATCCCCACCGGCCCCAACAGCTCCAATTTTCGAAATTTGCACTTTTTCACTTTCACCGCTCTCTCTCCCAAGCCAATTGATTTTCTTAAAGTCTTGGTATGCAATCCTTTAAGTTTTTGCAATACCTTTCGATTGGTGTATTACTCATTACGATCGGACTATCACAGCAGATTTTCATTTCTTCGTGTATATAGTAGTCGCCTTCGCACACTCTCCTGGTGCGCTTCGTCACTACATGGACTGCCGTCCATAGTGATTTATTTATTTATTTATTTATTTATTTATTTATTTATTTATTTATTTATTTATTTATTTATTTATTTATTTATTTATTTATTTATTTATTTATTTATTTATTTATTTATTTATTTATTTATTTATTTATTTATTTATTTATTTATTACTTTGTTTATTTATTTATTTACTTATTTACTTTATTTACTTATTTACTTATTTACTTATTTACTTATTTACTTATTTACTTATTTACTTATTTACTTATTTACTTATTTTTTACTTATAACTTTGTTTATTTATTTATTTACTTATTTACTTATTTACTTTATTTATTTATTTATTTTTTTATTTATTAAAGTTAATAATTGTATAATGGAACGGTTTAAAACAATTTTAACAATTCCTTGACCCTAAAATACAGTTTGGATACGCACATACTAAATTCAATGCTTTGGCTGCGTAAGTTGTTTTGGCCTGGCAAAAGTGGCTATTTTCGTTTCTAAATAACTTTTAAACGCGATTTTTTACAAAAACATGATATATACCAAAATTTAAGGAATCTCAAGGGCTATACAGTTCAAAGTTGTAAGGAAAATCGTTAGAGCCGTTTTTGAGAAAAATAAAAAAAAGATAAAAAAAAGTTTAAAAAAATTTTCTTTTGTTCATATCTTTTTAACTATTACATTTACACAAATTGCAAATAAAAGGCGTTTATAGCATTTAGAAATACCTTTCAAACGAGATGCAGCACAAGTCTGTAGCTTTAGTAGTATAGAAGTTACGGCTTTCCAAATTTTAGCTATTTATAGCTGTTTTCCCGCTAAACTAGCGGGATTTTCCAAAAGTGGTAGAACAAAAGTTTTTTATATCGATGTGATGAACGTCATATCAAATTTTCAGAACTTAAAAAACATATTTTGGACAAACTGACAAACAGAATTAAATTTTCATTTTGGGAAGAAGAAGAATATCTTATTTTGGCTATAACTTTTGAACGGAGCGTCGGATTTTATCATATGACCCCTCATTCGACGGGTATTTTCAATAGGAACACAACAAAAACATTGCGAAGGGGCATTTATCCCCACCGGCCCCAACAGCTCCAAATTTCGAAATTTTCACTTTTTCACTTTCACCGCTCTCTCTCCCAAGCCAATTGATTTTCTTAAAGTCTTGGTATGCAATCCTTTAAGTTTTTGCAATACCTTTCGATTGGTGTATTACTCATTACGATCGGACTATCACAGCAGATTTTCAATTTTGCGGCTATATAATAGTAGTCGCCTTCGCACACTCTCCTGGTGCGCTTCGTCACTACATGGACTGCCGTCCATAGTGATATTTTAAATTTTAAGCTTCAAACGGTTAAATGGATCTTAAAGGAAGGTCATGTGGGTGGTATCTATTCAATCTTCTTCTTGTAGGTCTCCATATTAGTCTCCTCGCTAGGGAGTTAGGATGAGAGCCAAGGCGTTTATAGTGCTTTTCTGCGTGCGTACGTATGACATCGCCTATCTTTGGAATTTTGAGATCTCTTTCTATATCTCTAGTTCTCATGAACCAGGGGGCATTACAAATCAATCTAACAATCTTACTTTGCGCTACTCTTATTTTGTTCAGATTTGACTTTGATGCTATGCCGTAGATTTGTAATGCATATTTCCAGATTGGGCTGAGAATAGATTTATAGATTCTCACTTTATTGGACAGTGAGAGCTTATTTCTTGGTAGTAATAGCCAGGACATACTTGCTGCCTTTGAAAGCACAGCCTGCTTGATCATGGTTGTGTGTCTCTGAAAAGTGAGTCCTCTATCCAAAATCACACCAAGGTACTTGTAATAGGCCTCGTGACGTAGTACAGAACCAAGCATGGAGATTCCTGGGCAGCCCACCGGGAAAGTAAGAAGGTGGTTCTTTGTGTGTTGGAAATCCTCTTCCTTTTAGCAAAAAATGTTGGAAATCCTGTATCTTTTAGCAGGCGACGGTGTAGGGAATTTGAAATTCCTTTGGAAAACCACATAGAAACCTCATTTCCCCCTTACTTTTTGTGTCACCCCCGTGTATTTCGAAACCAGAGACGGAAGAAATGTAAGGGGTGAATGAGGTTTAGTCCCTTCCGCTTGTATGGAGAAACCTGATGAAAATATGTTATTTTCCAGAGGAATGTTCCCGCTGGGAGTCTTTTGGCCTTGTGGAGAATGTTACACAAGCACATTTGCTGCAGTTGATGCCTATGTTCCATTCTGTAGTCCACTTTTCAAAACGTGTCACGTACTCTTGCAGGCCCAAGGTTGCGATTTCTATGCTTGGACTTATGACCATAACAGCAGTGTCGTCGGCGTAAGTTGCGATCAGCATATTATCGTCGTCGACTTCGGTACAGCCCCAGGAATCTGGCATATCTGATGTGTATAGAGAGTATAGTGTTGGACCTAGTACACTGCCTTGGGGTACACCAGCTGAGATTGGGCGTTTTGACGACTTTTCTCCATCGACAACCACACTGAATTTTCTTTCAGCTAAGAAGCTCTGAATGAGGAGAAAAAGCTGAGGCGTAAGGAGGTTCTTCAGCTTGCTTAGAAGACCGTCGTGCCATACCCTATCAAAGGCTTGTTGAATGTCCATGAACACTGCAACTGAGTACATTTTGTTTTCCATGGCTTCCAGAGCGAAGTTGACCACGCGATGTAGCTGTTCAGGTGTGCCATGACTTTTTCGAAATCCAAACTGCCACTTTGGAATAGCTCTGCTTACTCTTTCTTGTCCAAGGATCCGATTCAGTATGACTCTTTCCATCATTTTGCCCAGTGCAGGTAAGAGGCTAATTGGTCTGTATGCATCTACTTCAGTGGGTTGCTTTCCAGGCTTGGGTATCATCGTGATGATAGCATTCTTCCATGCACTTGGGAAATGACTCATCCTTAGGACGCTGTTAAACAACAGGACTATAAACAGTAGTGCCTTGATGGGAAGAATCTTCAGTGTTTTGTTGTCTAGAAGGTCCTCTCCTGGTGCTTTTTTGTTTTTGAGCTTTCCGATCTGTGCCTTGACTTCTTCCAGGGTTACAGGCTTACAGGGAAGAGCCATTTGAAAAGGTCTGTCCAGTTGCATTTCCACAAGCATTCGATTTTCCATCGGAGTAAGATCTAGCGGCTTAAATCTGTTCTCTAGATTATCAGCAAAGATATCCGCCTTCTGCTGACTTGACCCACACCAACCACCAGTGGGATTTCTGAGAGGAGCCTTTGGGGTGACCTGTCTCTTGAATCGGCTTGTGAGTTTCCACAAGGAGTAGTTGGTCGATGCATCTGGGCTCGCATTCTCCAACATCTGGTCTATGTGGTCTTGCTTGTTCATGGTCAAGACTTTGCTTAGCCGGTTTGACAATCTTTTATAAACCTTGTAGACGCGAATATCTCCTGTTCTTGTGTATTCTCGGCGGACTCTTCTTTTAAGCTGTATGAGAACTAGTGCATTTTGTGGGAGCAGATTGCTTCTACTTTGGTTCGGAAGGTGCCTTTGGTTCGGGCTAGCAGCTGTCGCAGCTGTGTATATATTTTCCATGAAGGCTGCTACCGCAGCTTCAAGATCATCTGGATGGTTGATGACAGCGTTGAGGTTAATACTTCTGTCCAGGGATTCCTTAAACTTTTCAACAGAGGAGCCAGGCGGTAGAAGAGATTTTCTTTTGGCCTTGCATTGCGGTATTTGGCTTAGCGTTGCGACAATTGCCAGATGGTCCGAGGATAGCTCGTATTTGGTTTCGATCGAAAGTTTGTTGAGTGGTACCCCATTTACGATGAAGAAGTCAAGAGCTGTTGGTGTGAGCCTGGTATTTGAGGAATAAAAGGTAGGTTCCCCAGTAGCTAGAACTTGGCTTGAACTAGAAACTATGGCCTCTTGAAGGCGCTTTCCCCGGCAGCAGGATCTTAAATTTCCCCACCAATGATGCTTGGCATTAAAGTCGCCTCCAGCCAAAAATTTTGGGCCTAGAGAGACTAGTAGCTGGTCAAAATCGTTTTTTGTCCAAGGCTCGCTGGGAGGGAGATACAGAGAAGCTATTTTAACAACACCACCATTTGTTAGAATTTCAATGCAAGCTAGCTGTAAGTCTGTTCGCGTTGTGGGCTCACTCTGCGTGTGGATAATGCTGGTCTTGATAAGGATAGCAGAGCCGCCTTTAGCGGTGTTGCTAGGGTGATTGGCAAAGTATTGATCATAACCAGGAAGGTACAAATTAAGACCAGGACGCATGTGTGTCTCGGTAATGAGCATTATGTCTATTAAGTTATCAATAAGGAAAAGACGAAGTTCTTCACTTTTCTGAACTATGCCTCTTGCATTCCATAATCCGATTTTTATTGTTGAGACTGTCATTTTCTAGAAATTAGAACCTGAACTAGATCGCGAAAAGCCTTGTTCGACTCAATCGTTTCCATGACTAGTTTGAAGAGTTGATCCAGCCTAGTGTTAATATCGAAGATTGCCTTCTCCAAGGTAGACAAATTTTTGTTGGGGTTGCGGTCGCCTCCAGGTATATGTGCGGAAGACTGCGTAGCTGCAGCGCTGGTGCTCGGAAGGTTATTCCTTGCCATGTCTGCATAAGAGACGCCATCTCTGGTGGCTGACATAGAGAATAGTTGACCGTGTCGGCTTTCGTTGGTCCTGCTGTTCGTTGAGTTGCTTAGCCTTATTCCAGATTTGTGTTTCCTGCTTAGTTCCATCCTGACTTTGCAGCCTTTAAAACCTGCAGGGTGATTTTCTCCGCAGTTTGCACACATACATTGATTGTTAAGGATTGACTCGCACGATTTGGAGTTGGTAGGATGATCTCCGGCACAATTTCCACACACAGGCTTTATGAAGCAACAATTTTGAGTGTGGCCAAAATTTTGGCATTTATAACATTGGACGAGGTCCTTATTTCGGGTAGCCTTTTCCACTGTAACTCGGTGCCTTCCAATTTGTTTGATTTTAAGCGACTCGGCGACATTCGTAGTCATCTTGAGATTGACATACACTCAAAAAAAAAAACGCCTAGAATCGCCTTTGGTTTTAGAAAATCGCCTATGGATTTGCTTTACTGGCGAATTTGTCTATATTAAAGAAAGTAGGTTTTTAAAATCAAAGGCGTTTTTTTCTAAAAAACAAAAAAAAAATCTGCGATTCAGAAATTTTTTGCTAGAAAGTAAAAAAATTATTTCTTACAATTTAGAAATAAAGGTTTTCTAAAAAATAGAAATACGGTTTTTTTTAAATATAGACAAATATTTTTTAAATAACAAAAAAAAATTCTCAAATCCAGAAAATACAAAAATCTATTTTCGGGCTTCGGAATTATGCCCGGTTGTGTCTGTGACTCCACGGCCCCTTGTTGTGTTGTTGTTTTTTCCTTCTTGTTTGTCATCTTATTTGAATTTCCTTTAATTGAGCACATGGGTGGGTGATGTATATATTTATGTACATGCAATGCACTTGTAGTTTCAAATTGGAACTGTAATAATAATTGAAATGAGTATACAAATTACAAATTATAAATATAAAAACCCAATAACTTACTATTTTGAGAAAAACATCTTATCTTGCTCGCCGCACGCGGGAATCGAACCGCTAACCGCTCGCCTCACAGTTTGCAGTCAAGCACTCTACTAGCTGCGCCACGGAAGCATCGCGTGAGGCGCTGTACAAAGTCTATTCACATTTTGTTCTCCTATTTTTTGTCAAATTGATCTGGCTCTCTTCTAGTTATTTCATTTAGTTGTTTATTTAATTTTACTCGTAAATATTTATATATTAATAGTAACAGTAATTGAATGTTTCAAAATTGAAAATCCTAAACATCATTTTTATCAAATTATAACTATTCATGAGTTAAAAAAAAATGCAATACATTTTTTTTTATAAATATGTAAATATTATGGTTAAAAAAAAAGAACAAAAAGACAACATGAGTTTTTCGCCTCGACGTGGGATTGAACTCACACTTGCGGCTATAAGCTTGAATAACATATTCATGCACGCACGCGTTAGACCCCTAGGCTACCAAATTTTCTTCGATTAATGGCGATTTTTTCTTAGGCTTAACATTTTTTTTCTAAAATGTGTATAAGAAGAAAAATTTATCAAATACGGTTAAATTTTTTATTTTCTAGAAAAATATTTCTTAAAATCACACATTTCTTTCTAAATGTTAGAAAAATTTTCAAACATTTTTTCTGTTTTTAGAAAAACAATATTTCTAATATGTAGAAATTTTTATAATTTTAATGGCATTTTTTTTTTTTTTTTAGAAAAGTTGAGTCTTTTTTTTTCTAAAATCAATGGCGATTTTAACCCTCAAATAAAGAAAGGAAAATTAGAAAAATAAACCTTATAATTTAGAAAAAAATTTATTTTTCTGTATTTGAGAAAAAAATTTCTAAAAAAACTCGTTCAATAGAGAATTTTTCTGAGGATTAGAAAATTTTTCTGAAGATTAGAAAATTTGTTCTCTTTATAGAATATTTTTTCTTAAGCACAGAAAATTTTTTTTTTCTATATTTAAGAAAAATAATTTTTTGAGTGTAGAACAGATTTTGTCTATCGTCAACATTAACGTCGGCCGTAGTGCCGCGCGTGCCAGGCTTTCTTGGACAGTAAATATTCACTACGTTGAAACCTTTGTCCGTGAAGCAACGTTCTATTTCCTCCTTTGGAACTGTGGAATGTATGTTCCTTAGCACCAGTTTAAATGGCTTGTCCTCACGGAGTTGATGATGCCAAAACTCGCAATTTAAAGCAGTCAGGCTACGAACCACTTTGCGGAATGACTCTGCACTGTCAGTGTATATGCGAGTAATTCCGAATTTAGATGTACGAATCTCATAACTACTTGCTGCAATGATTTCATCAAGGGTTCGTTCCAGAGTGAGGATATCAGTGACCTTTGGAACACATATGGGTGGAGGTTTTTGGCTTGAAATTTGCGCTTGGTCAATGGGATCAGTCGTCTCCTCATTTGTCTCCATCTCCTCAATTGGGTTCGATTCCTCAGCCAAAGGTGCGAAGCGGTTGTTGCGAAGTCCATTGGAGGTCGAAGCCTGATTTAAATTGACAATTTTGGCATTGTTTACATTTGCCTTAGTCTTCTTTATGTCGTCTCTTTCTTTACCGCAGCTTGGAGGGTTTCGTTTCCTGCGTGTACGTGGTGGTGCCAGAACTGGCACTCGTAGCTGTAACGGTGTTAGTTACAGGTGTTGCTGAGCTGGTCTTAACAGCATCTGAATTTCGTTGACGAAGGGCATCCAATTGCCGTTGAGCCAAGTCTCTTGCAAGCTTGGTTCGAAGTTCCGCTGGAGATTGGCCAGCGATTTCCTTCATCTTCTCAAATCCGGATGGCTCTTTAGGGAGCGGCGGATAAGAAGGTGTGTTCTCATCCATTTATTAATTTACTATAATTTTCGATTACGAAAATAATAGAAATCAAATTCAAAATCTTCAAAAGTCTTTACTTCTTATCTCTCGCTGGGCAGTGCAAGCGCAAGCGAGAGACAAGACCGAGCCCAATGGGCAGTGTCGTACACAACGCTTACACTATGCTCGGGTGGTAAATAAGTCTGCCTCGGTAAAGACCCCGGCGGTACGGAGTCTAAAAATAGATAACGCGCTGATAAGCACAACAGAAGAAGTTGAGGATCACTCTCTGGTTGCTAATTAGGAGCTTAACACGACCGTACGATACAAGTGCACAAACTCGACTGAGAGACTATAAACCACTGGCGGATCTAGGATTTGGTTGTGGGGGTGATATCAGAAAAATTTTTTTGTTGCATACTTTTTGAATACCAAAATTTCATTCATTCTTCACCCGAGTGGGGGGTGATATATCACCCATATCACCCCCCGTGGATCCGCGCATGCTATATACAGTCGTGCACCTCGACTATCGGAAACCCATTTCTAAGCGAAGGGAAGTGCGAGGGAGATTAAGTA